>JAYJLV010072959.1:0-43051 GCA_036873485.1 Torymus texanus
CTGAGGTGATAGACTAAAAGTAAGGTCATATTTGAGATCAGCCCATCAAAATACATAAGGATATGATAGTCAGTGCTGTGGGTTTGACCACTTTCTTTCTGTGTTATTATTTATTGTGTGTTTCAATTTTATTGGAAAATATTTATTTTGATTCTGCGAAAGACTTTCCTGACAAGAGACTTATAAAAATGAAAAAAGTTTATTCATTTATCAGTGAATAAAACTATAAAACTATATAACTATTATTTATTGTAACGGTAGAAAGTAAGTCATATATCCTTTTTAAGTTGCAATGGATCAATATAAATTAAAAATTTTTAAAGTTAAAATGTAAAGAATTTATTTATTTTCCTATATTTCAATAATAAATAAAACGCATTTGAACATAAGTTGAAAATATTTTACAATTTTTTACAACATAAATTTTGTAGAGAAATTCATTCTACAATTACAAAATAATTATTTAAATAGATATGTAACATTTAGTATTATATTTTATGAAAATATATAAATGGCTGTTTTATTTTGCTTTTATACGAACGAAAATTGGAAATGCATTGTAAAGTATGAAGCATATATATAGTAGAATATGCGCGAACGGTACTGCGCTTGCACTTTGCGCAGCTTCGTGTCGTCACACCCACATCACGCGCATGTCTAACAATGTATATTTATACATTGTATACGTGAGTTGCAGCAGTGAAAGTGAAAATGTTTGTAACTCAACCAAAATTTTTTTCCACGCAGTTTAATTATTTAGTTTCTATTGAATACAAGCTTGTACGTAGAGCTTGCACATCATTTAAGAATTATCTAAGTTTCTTAAATGACGTGAGAAAAAATTAACGCATTTATTTCATGAAAACACTTTAATAATTGAATTTTGAACTGATATTTAATTTTTTTAGTATAAATCGCTTTTTAGTAACTTAGCGTTAACGTATTGCATATTCATGAAAATATCGCGAGCTTTTCGTGATAATGAAGAATTTTCTATTTCGATTAAAAATAAAACAATTTGTTATTAATGTGTGTCCTGAAAAGTTTTTGAAATTAATATTAATTAATTTCTACCGAAAAGACGGATATATTTTATAACATTAACTTAAAATATATAATTTTTTCGTAAAGTTTGATTTTAGGTTATACGACATAGTTCATGGCTAGAATGATCATATATCGTAATATACGATCGAAAAAATTATATCTTTTGTTATATAATATTATAGATACTTACATAATACGTTTATCGAATAATTATAAATTATTTGCGCAGAGAAGAACGTAATACTTCGAAAATCTACATACAATATATTTTTGTCAATTGAAAGTGATCAAAAAAGTGATATTAAAATATGGAACTTCATCATGTAAGTTTTAATTGATATTTTTTACAGTCTTACTTCTAAAATGTGTAAAAACAATCGTTATATCTATATTGTGACGCATTGCAGATGATCATTTATATGTGAATCAAGTTCAATTTAATAATGCAAAACGAGTTGCAAACAAAAAGTAAAAGTTACACTTGTGATAAAAAATTATCTCATTTTTATTATTTATGCAAGATAAAGTTTCTACTTATAGAGGATTGGATTATTCAAAATAAACTTGCAATTAATGATTCCGTAAATATTAACTCTCCGTCATACCGTGGTTATACTCCCCTGCATTTTGCTGTCAAGAGTAAAAGTATAGAAATTGTTAAGGTATTATTGAAAAATGGAGCAAATTTAACTCTTAAAAATGCAAAAGGACAAACACCGCTTCATCTATGTATGGATATGATTATGAGAAATAGAAAAAAACCGAAAGTAGATTTGAAAGAAATTGGTCGTTTTTTGTTTATGCATGGATCTAATTATGCAAATCCTATTGATAATGTGGGATTATCTCATTTTCATATAGCAGTATTTTTAAATGACATCGGTACGATACAGAATTTCATACAGCAAGGAATCGAGATTGATAACTCTATTAATTGTAAATCTCCTTACTGGTCTGGATATACTTCGTTGCACATAGCATGTAAATATTCCCTTAATTCTGTTGCTCATTTACTCTTACAGAACGGTGCTAATCTTAATCTCAAAGATGCAGATGGATTAACACCTTTGCATCATGCTATTAAAAAAGATAACGAAGTACTCGTACTGCTGCTATTTAAGTCATTAAAGAAAAATACCAAAAATGATGTAAATCCTTTTGATTGTGTAGGGATATCATTATTGCATGCCTTTTGTAAATTTGATTATTCAAAATATGATTTGGAGAACTTTTTGAGCAACAACGTAGATATTAATCTTTCTGTAATGTCAAGTTCGCCTTTGTGGGCTGGGTATACTCCCCTTCATGTTGCCGTTAACGAGAAACGCATGCGTATAGTGAGAATCCTCATAAAATATGGCGCTGATGTCAACATTGAAGATGCCAATAAAATAAGCCCTCTTCAGTTAGCGATTCACAAAAATCTTATTGATGACTACCTAATGGAGTTGATATTTGAATATAATAAAAAAGTTGGCTTTTCTATAGACAACGTACTATTTTTTCAATTTTTTAGTATTTTTCTAAAAGAGAAATCTGTTATACTTTCACGTCTATCAAGTAAAGAATTACCTGTTAATTATACTGTGCCTTTAAACTATTCTTTAGGTTTATCGGGATACACGCCGCTTCATTTTGCAGTTGAACGTGGTGATGTAGAATTAGTTGAAATACTTTTAGAAAACGGAGCAAATATATGTATACAGGATTACAATGGACTGTCACCCCTTCATCTTGCGAGTGAAAGAAGAAATTATATCATTGTAGACAAAATTTTATCGTTCTCCAATGGTGCCTTAGAAAATCTTATTGATAATAATGGCGTCTCACATCTACATATTGCCTGTATAGTAAACAACCTAGATATTGTCAATCGATATTTACAATCTGGAGTTCAAGTAAATTTAGCTACTAAAGCTGGCGAAACTCCACTACATTTTGCAGTTAAATTTAACTCTGTGGAGACTGTGAAATTACTTATAAAAAATAATGCCGACATTACTGTCAAAGAAATTACAAATGGTTTAACGCCACTTCATGTAGCTACTGAAAATCAAAATAGTGAAATTATTAATATAATTTTATCAGTTCATAATAATATAATTATAAATCCAGTTAACAAAATGGGGTTTTCTCATTTTCACATAATTTGTATGAATAACAGAATTAATTTGGTACAAATTTTCTTAAATAAAGGATTAGCCATTGATGCAGCGGTGAAAACAGACTCAGTTAATTATCCAGGATTTACATCTTTACATTTTGCAGTAAAATACTGCTGTATAGAAATAGTGAAAATACTTTTGAAAAATGGTGCAAATATTAATGTGAAAAATAAATTCAACAAAGTGCCTTTACATTATGCTTTTAAATTAAAACCTAGAAATACAAAACAAATTTTGGATTTATTTTCGCCTATAATTAAGAAGAATGGTGGAATATTAGAAGATGGAATAGAATTATCTACTTTACACATTGCTTGCATGAGAAATGATTATCTCGTAGTAAAAGACTTTTTAAATGAAAGATTAGATATTATTGATCACCAAACTAGTTTGAATTGTCCTTTATGGCCAGGATATACACCACTGCACTTTGCAGTGAAATACGGAACTATAGAGACTGTTGAATTGCTTTTGAGAAATAAGGCTAATGTCCATATTACGGACAAATATGGGTTTACTGCTCTTCATTTTGCCTGTTTTTATTCTAAAGAAAAAATTGTCGAAAAATTACTTGCGAGTAATTCGAATCCGGGAGTTAAAAATGTCAATGGTCTAACACCTCTTCGCCTTGCTAAACAAGCTAATAACAATCAAATTGTACATATGATCTTATCTCGATCTTATTCTACAGGGTAAAATTTGATACTTTTCTGCATTCTTTCACAGATGTAGTTTTTATTTTATTATTATTTTGTTATATAGTGCTGCATGCAATATCCTTACAATAGCATATCATGTTTTTAACTATACGCGTTGTTGAGAGGGAAAAGGAGGGGGTAATAATGGTTTCACTAATACACTCATGCATCAATTATTACTATTCAATATTTTATTATATAGTAGTTATATCATATAGTTTTACTAAATATCAAATATTATAAAAATTCTTATTTTTTAGGACGAACAATCCAATGGATAATAAAGGTTTTACTTACTTTCACGTGGCTTGTGTAAAAGGTGCATTAAGCATTGTTAAAGACTTTTTAGATTACGGTGCTGATTTGGAGGAAACTGTCCATTCTTTTGCAAAGAAGTTTGGTGGCTACACACCACTGCACATTGCCGTAGAATGTCGAAATATCGAACTCGTAAATCTGTTACTGCAACGTGGCGCTAATGTCAATGCTGTAACAGGGAATGAGGGTTTCACTTCGCTTCATATAGCCTGTCACCTCCACGATATGGATCTAATTTCTATATTACTGAAGCATAAAGCTAATCCTAACGTTAGCACATTCTGTGGTAAAGCATTAGTCAGTATGGCGGTGCGAAACAATTATGCTGATGTGCTTCAAGTCGCTTTGCAGCACGGGGCTGATCCTAACCTTGCCGATTATATGAGTTACCGACCTCTTCATTTGGCGATAGCATTCCAGCGTGAAGATGTTATCGATATACTTCTTCGAAATGGAACGAACGCTGCAGTAAAGTCATTCGATGGCAAGACTTTCATCCACTCAATGATGAGAAGTCTGTTAGACGTAAGTTTGTTCTATTTATTTATTTACCAACCATTTATTCAGGTACCTATTTACTCATTACTTTTTTTTTACAAAATGGTGCAAACGTTTGATAAAATTGATGCAAAGTACTGCTTCTTACAAATTACTTTACCACCTCTGTCCTCTTCAAACATATGCTTAATTATGAATTGAACGCATCGCAGATAGAGATTTTTGATAATATAACGTACAATAATAGATTCAATAGGAAAGCATCTTTCTCCATGAAACTTAATTTACAGATAGAATGTAAATAAAAAATGCTTTCCAATTAAGTACCTCATGCGCTGTACTTAATTGAAATACATTTTTAGATAGAACAGCAAGCAATAAAACACGAACTTAAGAAATATATAGTTAATTATTCGGTGTAGAGTCCATGAGGACGTCGGATACCGACGCGATTCCTGCATTACCGGCAACACGATATTATTTATTTATTCACAGACTAGGCAATCTGGTAACATATTACGAGTTGTCCCCCATTCTTCTTAATAAATATAACAATATCAAATTTTTGTATTTCATTTTATCATTAAGTTTTCAAGTAAACTTGGAACTATATAGTTCCAAATGCAATATTGGTTCATATTTCCAAGTTTACTTGAGTACTTAGAGATAAAATAAAAATTTAAAAATTTGATATTGTTATATTTATTGAGAAGAATGAGGGATAACTCGTAATATGTTGCTAGATTGCTTAGTCTCTGAATAAATAAATAATATCGTATTGCCGGTAATGCAGGAATCGCGTAGGTATCCGACGTCCTCTTCGTCTATTTCTTTTGCGAATAGATAAGTGATTACGATCGGAATAACCGTATCACTGATGGGGAGAAAAATAAATACATTTTTCATTCATTTTCTAGAGGAAACAAGAAATTTCTTTACCAAAATACGGTTTTTATTTCTACTGGGGTACGATGATCAAAATTTATCAGACCGCCATGTCTATATTCAAACTTTCAATATGAAATGTAAAAATAAATAAAATGACATTTTGATTTTTATAACAAATACGTAATACAAGGATACGTACGGTTTTTATTATTTTTTTTAATTAAAGTTTGATGTAAGACAATGTAATTCATATGTAAAATATGTCACCTTAAATTTCAAAAAGTTAAGGTTAATAACGAGATTGTTTATAAAATGTAAAAACTGATTACATTTTAATAATCTTTTAAGGTACAGGACGAGTCGTTATATGTGAGAATAATCACAAGACTGCTGGAGCATGGTTGTGACTTGGATGCACGAGACGAAACAGGACGATCGGCCTTACATCGGGCTTATTGGCCGGTGAATATAGCGGGACTATCGGCACTGCTCAAGTGCGGTGCTGACGTTGACGTGGAAGATCCTAGTGGCCGTACAGTCATTTCCTACTTTGCAGAAATCACGTCTAGCCGAGTGCCCTGGCCAACATTGTATCAGTTTTTTCATCATTATTTGCGTTTACGTAAACTCGCAGGTTTTGTGCTTAGTCGAACCAATGAGGATTTGTATCAGGCGTTGTTCAACATCGTCGAAGATAACGAGGACGAGGTTTATGACGAACTTAACGACGATTTCATAGAGCGCGTACCCGATGATGTCATGCGTAAAGTTTACAAGAGCGAGCTTGACAAGATGGATGATTTGCGCTTTGGTGGATATACCTCGCTGCGCGACCTGTTTAGCAACGAGAATAAAATGGCCATGCATTTGGCTCGGAGGAGCAACGATGGTTTGTCGGAGTTCTTCAGGTCTGATAAGCTCGATGAAATGTTTCCAGAATGCAGATCTCTACTCATGATGCAGTATTCAAAGGCGCTGAAAAGAAAAGATTTTATGATACCGGCACAAACTGCTATCACCAGGTTTGTGACGGACTCCTTTGAGCTGAGGTGGAATGATGAGTGTTCCGAGGCTGTGATCCAACATCTTTCTGAAGACGATCTTCGAAATGTTGCTGCAATTTATGATTCTACTTCGACTACAGAATAGAAGCATGAGTATCCTATAATCAAATGTTTAAGTGCATGAATATGACAATAACAATCTTGGTTTGTACTTATGAGCAATTTTTTTGTATTTTTTTCTTCAAGGCTATTTTAATCGCTTCATAAGGTATTAATTATTTCTATTGTGATATTTGGCTATGAATTCGTTGTTCGTTCAAAAGGAAATAATGACAGTATATTGTACTTGACTTAAAATTGGTATTATATTCTAGTCGCTTATAATAAATTTTTATTTATATAAACAAAAGTATTTTAGCTATATAAATTAATTAAATTAAATAAAAAGCTATATAAGTAAAAACATTTTTTTTATAAAATAATATGTATGCTGAATAAAATAAATTATTTTAACAGCGAATTTGAAAAGTGATATTCTTTTTTAACAGACCATCTACTTTTTATAATACTTATTTATTTGAGTAATCACAATAATCTTTTTTAGAATTTTTATAAGTTGTTATTCTTAAGAAAATATAAATACTGTACATGTAATGGCATCTGTTGATCAAATACAAAATGATTTCATAGATAAGGAAGAAATCTGTATAAGGTTGTGTAGAAATTGAAGTTTTCTCGGGCCCCGATATTATCATCTGCAGGCAACAGTTCGGAATACTAAGAATGTAAGGATTCATGCAGTTTATGAAACATCCACGTATTTTGGCGACGCTAGTGTAGATGTGTGATATAACTGTTAGCCAGACCGAAATCTGACTTATTCTACTTCATTTATTTTCCTATTATTGTATATTTTTCGTAATATTTAATTATATTAGCTTCTGTGTTCAAATATTTTTAATAAAAGCTTTAATATTTACAAAATATTTCCTTTATTTTAGTTTTCAAAAATAGGTATGAACCATACATGTAAGATTGCACATTCCTTTTTTTCTATATTTAACATATATTTACTATCTATTTTTACTTTTGCTAACAATTCTCTTATTTTTATCAAACTTTCTTTTGAATATTGCAATTTTTCAATAAGTACATTGTTGTGATGGTTATTTTCTTGAAATGGTATGATACTTTTGGTATATTGGCCTTTTTTATGATTGAAGTTTCGGTTTTTGTTTTTAATTTCTAAACGAGAATGTTCTGTTGGAAAATAAAATTTTTTCACTCAGGCTAAAATACAAATATATATGACAATGTTATCATCAAGAAAGTCAATAATCAATAATCGATCACTACACTATGTCGTTTTCTCTAAACACCGTACACACTTGCAAACTACCTTAATCTAAAGTTACATACCTTATTGTAACTTTTCATAATACTCCGGGGTTTTCTCAACTGATATCGAATCCCACTCGACTCCTTGTCGAGCGTTGAGTTTATTTTAGCAACCGACCTTATGCCTCCCACCCCGTCTGTCGCGTTTTTTGCCATTTTGTCCATTTTGTTTCTTACCAATCTACAATAATACGAGAAGAAAATATTTCAGTGTAAAGCATCAGTTAACAGCTATACGAGAAAGGGATATCGCAGGCCATTGGCTTTATACCCGAGTGGCACGCTGCGGCGTCGTCCGGCCGCACGATCATCGCCTTGGGACGATGCTGCGGCTGCTGATGTTGCTGCTGTTGTGGTCAATGCACTTGGAGATCGTCGAGATGTATAGCCGACTGGCGGTGGGTAACGCATTGCTGTACGAGCAGCTTGCCCTGATGCTTTCGGGGTCTGCTCAGATGAAGGGTTTCGTTTTGTAGCATATAAGTGGATTATTATATCAATAGGGCGATGTTTTTATGTGTAAACTTTTAATTATTGTTTAATTTTATTGCTTTTATAGGATTTTTTTAAGCTTTGAAGAGACAAAATACTTCAGATGTATAATGTATAAAAAAAAACAACTATTACAAAATATTAAAAAATTATAAATGAAATGTTATATAGGATTAATTGTAATAATAATTTTACGTGAAATACAAATTACGTCTTACGATAACTGATTTTTCTGGTTGCGACCGCTTTTTGCTCTGCAGATCAACATTTGCCTTGATGTTACGTAACTTTCCTAATTGCTCGGAAAAAGGACGTAGGAAATGTTTTTGTAGGGAAGCGATTGGCCGGGATATGGGCTTTGAACATGGTTGAGTCATTGGTCTTCCGTCTATTTTTTTAGAACTTCAAAATATTTTGTTCATCAAGTACTGCATTGTTGTTTTATTAAATTAACTTACGTTAAGTATCAATTATTTTATACAAGAAAACCCGTATACTGTACTTTGTATCTCTCGATTTTGTATTTGAGAATGACGTGGGGATTATCGAATTTCCAGACTTTTTCGATGTAATACGATTACGAACAGGTATGGCTTGTGGAATTTTTTTCAGTTTTTGATCATATTTAACTATTGAAAAAGAATTAATCAGTTTTACTTTGTCCGAAACATTTCCACCCATACACTCAGCCATTTTCTGTTGATTTTCCGTTATTTTATTTCTGTAAATTTATATAGTATATAAAATACCAGCAAAAGGTTTATAAAAATTAAATTATGCCCAGTTACATGTTATATTTTGTATTTATGAATGTTCGATTAAGATTTCTTTTAAATGTTTGAATTGCCGAGCTCCGTTGCTTCCTAAACATTGTCCTTACATTACTGGTCTGCATTTCATGCGCGCTTTTCAACAGCAAAAATATCACATCATAGTTAAATATATATTTGAAATGATCACGTTAAAATAATTTGATAATAGTAAATATTTTTTTCCTCACATAATATTGTACATCCCACCTAGTTTTCCAAATCGTTTGCTCTTGACATCCACTTCAATTACTTGCCGGTCCAACACTGTCACGCTGGTTAGTTCATCGATTATCTTAAATATAATAATAATAATTTTAGACCCTCAAAATACACTTCCTCAAAATATAAGAAAATTTCCAACTAAATACAAAGTAAAACCATAACTTCTGTACCTCGTCGTGATCGACGTCATCCAGTGCTTCCTCGTCGTCGAGCCAGTCCGTGGACTCTTCGGTGCGGAGCCATGGATGTTGGCAGAGCTCGCACACACCGATACGCCGTTGGGCCACGGGCGTGAGCAGCCTCGCTACGAGATCCCGGTACTCAGAGGACAACGACTGGATTGCGCGTTCCTGGTGAGGCCCGAGGCCACGACCGATCTGGGCCAGTAGCCGTCGCCTGCGCTCCTCTGCTGACAAGTCGCCGTCGTTACGACTCGTGAACGGAAGCAGACCAGCGCCCATCACGTACACGATCACGCCACTATATAATATGTTATAGGCATCAGAGACTTGGAAAATTACATTGTAAACATGGGTATTCGTAAATTTTACAGTTTTTAATAGTGTTATATTATGTTTTCGTTTCAATATACGCATATCAATTTTTACTTATATTTATATATTGAGTTACTTTTTTAGGAATATATTTAAGATTTTATCTGTTGCTGAAGGAATCGGAAATGACGCTCTCGAAATTATATTTTTATATTGTCGTACAGTCGTGTCGATTATATCGTAATTGCTTATCAGCAATTCTAACTCTTTTGAATAATATTCGCGAATACATTTAAATGTATACGAAAATTTCTCGTTTCTCACATTTGTTCAACGGCCTTTTTATTACTTTTATTAAATCAAATAGTTGTTTTTCTCTTTAGATCTGCATCCTTGTAATGCGACACTCGCGCATTTCAAGCGGAACGACAAGACACTTAACATATTTAGTGAGTCACGGAAAGCGCGCGCGCGCGCGTGAGCTGTATTGTTCACGGTTTACAAATGGATACTTTATTGCGACGTTATTGAATTCAAATGAATGTTTTTTAGTGGAATATGATATTTATCTCGAGATCGCTTACAGGCTCCACAAGTCAACCTCCGGCCCGTATTTTTTCCCCTTGACGAAGAGCTCCGGTGCCGCGTACTCTGGCGAGCCGCACTGAGTTTTCAGATTATTAACGTCCTCGTAGCGGTTGCTTAAGCCAAAATCTGAAAATTTAGCGCCAGTTAAGGACTTACGTAGTCGGAGTATACTTGAGATTTGCATACAATTATCTAAATGCTCACCGACTATTTTCAGCCTCTCCTTCTTCTCGTCTTGTAGTATGACGTTTTCCATTTTTAGATCCCTGAAACGGATAATTATTCCTTTTAAAAAAGTAATCGTTGTATTTATTTTCATGCTAAATGCTAAATCTAAAATAATGTAGATGGAATCAATAAACATTGAGATAAATAACAAGAACGATACATGTTAGACTAGCTTGTTCAAACAAATAAAAGATCATACTACAATGATTAATGTAGCAGTTGAAAAATATTTTTAACTTAAATTAAACATTATGGTCAACAATGATTAAATATTGACAGGTCTGTGAAGTATCACGATAAATCATCGTAGCCACATTATAAATTCAGAAGCATCGCATTAAATCTTTAATTCACGGTTTCTTCAAGTCAAATAAGAATAAATCTGATCAAATCGCATCGAGTAAATGTCCAAAAAACAAATTTACACAAATTCAAAACAAAAATTATCGGAAAAATAAAACATTTCCCTCTTGGTCGTGTGCATTTATGTATGAAAAACTCTCTTGCACCGTCTAATAAAAGACGCGTGCGCAAAAAAAAGCATATATAACAGAGAGAGAGATAGAGAAAGAGAGAGAGCCGTTATTTATGCTACTGTCAGTTACACTCTCGCGTTCGAGGGTCCATGTGACTTTAATAACGTGTTTCGAGTGCGAGAGAGACAGAGATAGAGACGGTCCTCCCACACTTATACACATACACACACACACACACATACACACATCACGTGTATACATCACGTATATGCATATGGTATATATACTGGCAGCGCAACCAGCGGTGCGAATGTATTGCGACTGGCCGATGCCATTTTTATTCGCGCCCATGCATACATATATATGCGAGTGCAAAAACACGTGAAAAATCATTTCACGGCTGCATCAGTTATACTCGTGAATATAACGACGACGAGTTCGCGCTGGCGTTACGACGAAATTACAATGTATCGCCATGTGTAACTACATCGAGCTATACAGCGTTTGTACATATATATATATATATCCATACACGACAGAGGCGCGTATTACGCTGCACGTTGCGGTGCTCCGCTCCGCCCGCTCGTAAATAAACCTTGACTTTTTTTAATTAAAATTACAAAGTATCGCGCATTTTCAGCCCTTTGTTTTACGATGAAGAGTAAGCTGGTGGATGTTTACGAGCGTTTTATAAATGTAGAATTAAATGCATATACGTTGATATTGATAATAATTTATCGGTTTTTATTTTGGTTTCTCAATTAATAAAATTGTTATTTTTAATGTTTGGGTTGAATAATAGGGAATAATTAATGTATTGGACGGCGTTTGGCACCAGGTTATCAAGCATTTTTCGTTTCTCGTGAATTATGTAGTAAATTTACATAGCCTATATATTATGAGATGTAAGACAAAAATACTATTTTATCAAATATAATTCGCGATCGACATTTCAAGTCAGACTCTACAAAGTTACGTATGAATTTAGAATCGGAATAGCAATCACCGAATTATTTTTGCCATCTTGTCTGGGATTCTACCATTGACTTAATATTCTCTTGAGAATTCCAGCATGTCCTTTTAACTTTAAAGCAAAAATATACGTGTCATCGACATCGGTTATATAAAACCACTTTGCTCTTTAGAATAATTCAAATCGAAATAATGTCATTTTAACTGAAATAATTAGTGTGCAATATTTTAATTTGCAAAAAATATTACTTTTTATATAAGAAATTTAATAATCATACTCTTTCAAAGAGGAAATGGAATTCCTATAATAATTTTGTCTTATAAAAATTTCACAAATGATACAAATGATAATGTTGAATTTCTAAAAAAAAGTAATTTTTTTAACAATCCTCCTAAAGATCTTTTTTTAAAAATAAAATATATTAAAAACGAATAATTATATACCAACAAAGTTATATCGAAAAAGCCAATAAAGTCAATGTAAACTGGATTTTACTCATCAAAACATCGTGACCTCGCAAAGTATCTCGAAAAATCTCAATTTTTCCCACCTGCGCGATTCTAAATTTTTCCCAACAACCTAGATTCACACAAAACTATTCGTAAGAACAATGCGCGAACGACGATCAAAAAGAGCTATATAGGTAGCAAACACGAAGAGCGACAGTCACTTGCTGGTTCGCGTCGCGTCTTGCAGTGCATCGACTCGTTCGCTCGTTCGTTCATTGACACGACACATTCACCTTGTCTCGCGCTCGCGCACGGATATATATTATAAGCCGCTCTCGCTCGCATTCATTTTTTCTCGATCTTCCGCTGCGAGCGTGCATCGACCAGTCCAATAAATATTTATACAGCGCAAAATCCGGAGACAGCGACGCTGGCGATTCCTCGAATTGACTTCTTCTTTGCTATGCGTTTCTCTCTGCCTCTGTATATATATATCTATACGTGTACACCTCTCTTTCGGCTCTTATCGGAAACACTTTATTTTCCGCACGCTATATAATACAGTGCTATACGGGTGCTCGCGCGCGCACACTGGGCAACCTCTTGCCTTATCCGACGTATAAATTGCCGCGCACATCCACCCCGCCGGCGAATAATTTACCGCTTATGCGCCCGCGTGCGATATAATGCGCTAAAACTTCGTCCTTTCTTTTCGCTTTGATTCAGATGGCGTTGAATTAACTGCTTTTTCTTGATTAAAGCAAGTCGAGCAATTCATTATCGCCATTTTTTTTCGTAAAATTTAATTCAAGTTTTTGGTATTATGTGATATAACGATATTATAATATATTTATTTTCCTTTATTAAAAATGCTGTTTGGAAAGTTAGAACATAATTATAAGATAAGTATTCGTTGAAAGCCGGTTCGATATGCTGAGTAACGGCATAAAAACATTATAGCACTTCATCTGCTTCCTTAATGCAACGATCGGTGCGAAAAAAATCTAATCCATAATAAATTATATCTTGATCCATGCTCCTCTTACTATATGAGCTCTCATAAGCATTCGAATGTGCTTGCACGTTTATATCATATATAGATAATGGGTAACGAGCGATGCACGGAATCGTAATATATATAGCCATAGCGTTTGCTGTAGTCGGGTTGCGTCGTGACCTTGGTTCCTTGGTAGCGAGCGGAAGATAATAGTCGAAAAGACCCTGAAGCCGAGGCCAGTCCCGCTATCTTTCTCTCTTTCATTCTCTCTCTCTCTCTCTTTCTCTTTTCCACATTGTACATTGACCAGCAATGATGATCATTTTTCTTTCTCTCGGCGTATGTTGCTTCTTAAATTTTACAGCTTCCTCTTTCATTTTATCTCGTATACGTGCTTTCTATAGAGTTTTCTGAAATCGTTCGTTGCTGCTTTTCACAATATTCTCGACATTCTTCTTGCAGCATGCAGCTGACTGTAAATAAACGTATCTGGTACATTTATGTTCCAAAATAACATTTCTAGTAATTCCAAGTAGTACTATTATATGTACATTATAATGTACATATTACGCATAACTATAGTTGTTGATTAATTTTTTCATTCCCACCTTCTTAACGACCCGTAAAATTTTTTATATCGCGTATCAGTACATCTTAATATCGTTCTTGTTAGAATGGTTCGGATAAGAAAACATCTAAACAATCCAGGAAAAAAAGTCAACATCCGTTGTTAAACACTTTATATCCCGATAAACTTTATAACCATCAACTTTTTTCGATATCGCATAGAGATATCAAATGTTTCCTCGCGAGTGCCTCTCTCGAAACGTCCGGCCGAAGAAACATCGTCCATCGAATATATACACGAAACTCGTTCTTCTGAGTGGAAGGAAGAGAGGGGGGATGGCGAGAATGAAAGAGACGGACAGCCTGTGAGATGAGCTTGAATTTTTCTCCCGTGTGCGCGCCCGCGCCCTGTTTGCCATCGTGAGAAAGGAGCCTTTGATTAGAATTAATCGTGCGAAAGCGAGAGCGAGCGAGCCAGATCTTTTGCGGCCTATCTCTCTCTCTCTCTTTCTCTCTCTCTCTCTTGCTCTGCCTTTTGAAGCTTTTTTAATTAATGGCGCGCGCGCGCGTGGAGGCGAACGTCGAGATTTAGAGTGAGCATTGTGGGAGAGCGTAATTTTCTCTTTTTCTTTTTCGGTCCGAGCGTCTTATTGCCGAAAGTGTAATTAATTTAAGGTTTCGTGGGTATAAATATATAGTTTCTTCTTTGAATTCGACTTCGAATTTCACTTGGATTAAGAGCGAAGTGCGTTTGAAAGTTTAATGTTAAAATTAAATTCAGTTTATTGATTGCCGTTCTAATTTTATGTTGAAAAACCAATATTTTCTTATAGTTATAAAGAACATCAGTATATTATCACTATACTACATGGTTTTAACGATTACTCGTGATCATTATAGATATATATATATAATTATATATTATAAAATTACCATCTTTTATAACATTAGAATTAACCGCAATCTGATTGAAAGGCACATTACGAAAACTGGCACATTATACCCGCACCTCGCGATTGATTAAATGCATACAAATAAATATTCAATAAAGATTATCGCCTATAAAACATCACGACTAAACGCTGGCAGGCTATTACCTAATGTGCCAATCTTTCCATACAACGATATACCGTCGCCACGTCTGATGCTCTCTTATATTATACATCGAGCGTCAGTGTGATTTGTAAGTATATACCAAATGAACTTTTTTTCTATACAGCTATCACTATTGCCACGCAACAATTAAAACTTGCGGACGCTTGAAGTGGACCGCATAGATATATACACAGCGGTGGCCAAAAAGGACCCTTCATATACCCGAAATCGTACGCTGATCTGGTCTACACACACACATACATACATACATACCATTGCAACGAAGTACGCGCGTATCTTACAATCTCGTTTCATGAATAAGACATGAAGGCGCGCGCGAGTAACGCTTAGCTCGACAATTCACTCTCTCGCGAGATTGCTTCAAGGCCGCGTGCGCGCGCGGTGTCACGACGCCCGCAGTCGCGCGTGCGCGCGGATACAATTGTCGCGGTGCAATTGCATAATGGCCATTGTAATCGATAATCGCCCCGTGTGCCAGTGGTATAGACGTGAGATCCAATTTGCATGCAGCGTTCGTTTTCTCGGGCGAGAGACGTTTGAAATTTTGTAATAAGTGCGCGCGAGAGAGAGAAAGAGAGAAAACTCGTCAATCGACCTTCGCGCGCGTTCTTTCAGATTTTTCAAAGTGCATGGCGGCTCAGAGGTGTGCGATCAAGGCTACGTCAGGAGAGATAATCGCGCGCGCGCGCGCGCAGGAGTCGCGGTGTGGTGGTAAAGGGGGCGACAAGAGAGGAGGACTTTTGATCGATCGCGAAGCGACATTTCTGTAGCCTTTTAAGGAGAGAGATTTCTCGCCGATTGCACCGATCAAGGATGCAATTAAGCGTGTATTGTGCAAACGCGTTTTGTTCTATTATCGAGTGTGTATAATATACTGCTGGAGTTGTATATACCTATGTGCTGAACGCGTGAGCCTCAGAGTGAAGCTTGCAGTACGGCGTGTAACAAGTGTTTACCGCCGTGTTGGGCGAGTTCGCCGTGATGCTCAGAGATGGTACCACTGGTATCGAATACAAAGCCGTTTATTAATTTGCAAAATTTTTCTTTTTATGCAGTGATATCTTTCGATGTTGTCTATTTGAGATTTATTGATTGATGTGTACGGTATAATCTAGAGATTTCAATAGAAGTGTAAAAAATTAGTTATGCTCATAAATGAAAAAAAATAATTTAAATAATTTCAGTAATACTATATTTATCATTTTATCACGTATTCCAATGCAATTCATTTGTGTTATAAAATACAAGCATGTAGGTACATGTATTTTCATAATTCATTATCATTTTAATCATTTGAAGGATTTAGAATAATTTTAATTCACACACGCAATTATTTGAATAATGTTTAATTCTCAATTTTATAAATTACAAAATTATTAAATACAACGTTATCACTATACTATAAGAAAACAATAATATAAGTATTGTAAGTATATTAAATATTTTTGAGCATTGTACATAGTTAAATTAATTTAACTCAGTCACTAATTAGTACTTTTGTATCATTCATCACGTTACACTTTGAATGATATTGAAAACTGGTTTTTTTGTACAATCCCAGTTTTTAAGAAAAATGTGATTTTCTAACATTTTTTCCCCTTTGACAATTTCCAATTTTTCAAATTTCTTAAGCAGTTTCTCCGGTGAAAGTTCTGAAGTTCTATATTTCATAATTACATTACATTCTTTCATTTAACTTTCCTTTTACTTCTTTCATTTAATTCCATTAAATCTTCTGTTCACTTCCACCTCTCTACTTCCTTATGCTCTTTGCTTTTACATCTCTTAATTTTTCGCTCATTTTCTCGGAGCTCCAGTTACGACTTAAGTTTTTGGACTCTTCTTGACACATATCACATTTTATGTTTTTTAATTATATCTTTTTCTCTTTACTTGCACTTTCGGTTTAATTCTATTATATGTCTCTTTTAACCTTTCATCCATATTTCTATCGTTCCAATATCCGCCTCCATTTATTTCCGGCAACCATCATATATTACATAAATCATGTTAAGTAAATAATACTGTCATGTATACGTTAAAATTTTATTAAATAACCGTACAAATGGCAGCTATATAATGTGCTTGTTCGAGAATGATTCGAGACATCCGATACTTATTAAGGAACTTCCAGTCTCAAAATTGCCTTTAACCATAAAAATCTTTTACAACAATACATTCAGGTATTTCAATGATAGCAATAAACTTTATAAAAACAGGATATTTAATTTTAAAAAATTTATTTTTAATATTTCTTTGATCATATACTGCTTACGCATTATATTTTTCTCACATTACGGAATATGACCCGATCACTATAAAAAAAGAAAACATTATATTCGATTGTGATACTGGAACCAGCCATTAAGCAAGCGTATTATGCTAAAGGAGCAGCGTTGCAATAAAACGCATTCAAAAGTTTTGGAAATTAAATTTAAATTATTCCCTTATAAGCCGAAATCCCCAGCGAGGATATGCGATGGTATCGGGCATCAGGTGAAAAAAGCAGCCTCGAAATTATCATTTTAATTTATTAAAGTGTATTTTAAGCGCACCCGGCGATGTCGGCCATATCGCGCGGATCGATCGGTGCACGCCGAGGCAACAGCCTCTCAGTCGAATGTATATATACCACAGGCGGGAAGAAAAAGCAGAGAGGACGGGTTATTCAGATGATGCACCTCGCTCTTTCTCTCGCTCGACGGCATCACGGTGTGATTGGCCTATGGACGGCTCTTATAGCTCGAGAGATGGCCGCATGCGGCGACCCCGAGCGTCGATGAATCGCTATATGCGCGCCCACGCAGTCATTCGGATGACACGGCCCGGCGATTTTCGGGTGCAACGTACTCTCTCTCTCTCTCTCTCTCTCTCTCTCTTGGTTTAATGCGCGAAAATCGGCACAGCGGACTGCCGACGTCGTCTCGCTTGAGCTCTCGCGAGCGCAGGATGCAATTCTAGATCGCTCGCGATACGCGAGCGTGCGGCTGGTCTGTGCACCTGTTTAAATTGAAGGTTTTTGGCTACTGATTTTCGGACGGGGTAATTGCTCTTTAAAATAAAAAAAAAGAAAGAAAGTATGCGAGCGTTGCGATGCGAGATCCGTGGTGATATATCGTGTCGACGGGCACGAAAATTGCGCTCGAGAAATTCGCGAGATAAGCCGCTTTGGTTGGGTATATCTGCCGGATGACGTTTAAGAGACGCATAAGGCGTGTACTCGAAGTGTATATAGATAACGCATGTTTGTACTTTTCGAGCCATGATATATGTATTATTCATATGCGACTGTTGAACTGTTGTTTTTTTTTATTGAGGAGCTCAGCAGTTTGTAAAGTATATGCATATACAAAAAATTAAAGCGTTGATATTTTTAATTGCTGTTAGTTTTAATTTAATTAGTTTGAGATACCTTAACTGTTATAAAATTTATTTCTATAAAAAACCATATTATAGATTGAACATTAAAAAAATGTTTTTAAATTTAAAACGTTATATTATAGTAATCTACTTCCATAGTTGATTTTATTACCTATAAAATTTCATATTTTATTAGTAGATGATTTTCTAAAAATTTTTTTCAGAATCTTTAATTAATAGATAGGATATATATTGATTTTATACAAATAACTTGTATTTTGTCTATTTTGTTTTTGTTAAAAATCTAGTTTAACGATTAATATTGATTATATTTTTCGCATATCAATTATAATGAAACAAACTATTTTTCGGACATAGACATCGTGAAAAAACATTGTTTAAAGTTCGGAAAAGAAATTTTCAAAATTTATATAAAACTTTTTAAAGGGTGGTTATTGACTTATGGATACTTATTACATTTATCATAACAATTATTTCAGTTGTTCAAACAGTTAATAGGAATTGGAACTATTTAAATGGGTAACGTAATGCTTATCGGAAGAATTCACTTAGCACAATTTACAAACATATTTATTGTAGTTACCATTTTCTTTATACATACGTTTGAACTATAAATAAGATAGTAAATACACAGACCACGACAAATTGATGGTGATGACGCATTACACATTCTTTGTTGTAAACACGGTAAGTAATTCTTAATTATCTCTAGTAAAAAAAAATACAGCTCATTTAATTGAGAGCGAGGATGGGCGAAACAAAAGCCTGCGGGCTTGTGAATTGTGGCTTTTGTGTCACGTTGCGGCGTCGTTGTTTTTCTGACGAGCATTAAGAAAAAAAAAAGCGAGATGAAAATGCGCGCGTGTGCATCGTCTCGGGTTTCCGGCGCACCACCGCTTGCTCGCTCGCTCGCTGCTCTTTCGACCACCGGAATCACGCTCGAAGACGCAATTGTGCCCGCGAGAGAAAGAGAGAGAGAGAGAGAGAGAGAGAGAGAGAGAGAGAACACGAGAGTGCCGAAAATCTAGACGCGCATGCGTTCGCGGGACAAAAGACCGAGCGCAGTCGCACGGAAGTTTGCGGGCCGGCGGAGTTTCGGGTGAAAAAATACTGTCTGATGCAGGGACCCTGCACTTAATTTGAAATGCAGTCCGCGTATCTTGATTGAGTATGTAATTTTTCGCGATGCGCTGTAAAAGAATGTCAGGAGATTCCGTTTTTTTGTGCAATTTCTTGATAATGTGATGTTTTCAAAAAACCTATTATGCACGTTGCAATATATATGTGGTACAAGTTGTTGCGTCGCAATATGTCTTTTAAAAATTATACCTTACCTAGGTAGAAGCGGCTGCTGTAGTCCTATAATCATCATAAGGTAAATGATCAGCAAAAAATTATGCGAGTGACAATAAAACCATTAAGAAGGAAAACCCCGAATTTGGCGGAAAATTAGACAGAACATCTGTACGTAGGGATTTTCCGGTATAAAGCGAGAGAAAGTAGCTGATGTACATTTCATACGTAATACTAATAAAAAATTTTTGGCTGACTTCAACATTAAACATATTTAAATTATTATAAAGTTGATTTAAGATATGTAGGTCAGTAGCAGAAATAAATTTTAGAATTTACACTTCATAAAATTAGTATTTTAAATAATAAAACTTTTGGATATATTATACTACTTTTGTATAATGAAGGTTGTTAAAAATGCTTTTATTTAATTAATACGTTAGTTGTAAAATATGGTGAATTTCTTACTAGGGAAGGTTATTTTTAAACTATTACAACACTAATTCTATATAAATTAAATTCCATTTTTAAATATCGAATTCGTGGATAAATCTTTAATTTTTGGTAGGGTGCATGACACGCAAAAGATAAAAAGTGTATAGTACTGTAAACAAAATATGAAAACGTAGTATACCTGTATGTATATGTAGACACTTCATCGTAACTGATCATGCAGTAAAGTAACCAATTAATCAATTACACATTAATTCTATTTACAATCATAGTTGATTAAATTTTCTCTATAATAGCGACTGATTAATAAAAATTATTACACGTGCGATGTTTTATTTTATTTTTAAAAGTGTAAAACTACGCTGATAATTAACAAATTTCTCGAAAGTTCAAAATTCGAACAAAGAATCTCATCATCCCTGAGAGGTTGATAAATATTTTCCTGAATTTTCGCTAATTGGTGCAAAATTTACTTCAATGTGCGCATATACCCATGCATCGTTCGCGCACTCGTTGCTTCTTTTCACTGGCAAACGAGAACTCTCGAAAAAACATCCGCCAAGTCAATAACGAATCAAGACCAGTTTCCGGGGTGGTCGCTAAAAAATTTTTTTCCTCAAATTTAATAAATCACTTTTAATGAGATCTCGCGCAGCTCGGCGCGCGCTTTCCTATACGTCATTTTTTTTTCTCTCGCACGCCTCGCATTTGATCTCATCTCTTCTCTGACGATTCTTTTTCTCCTCTCTCGCGAGCATAAATCGAGAGCGCGCTCGACAGGCGAAGGCTCATTCGTTAGCGCGCTCGCAGCGAGATTTTCGTTCGCCACCGCTGCTGCGGTAATAAAACTCTTTTGCACTTTGGCTGCTGCTGCTGCTGCTGCTGCCGCGCTGATGCTGTGCATTGCGGTGAGAGATGAGAGGCGCGAACGCGAGAGCTGCGTGAAAAAAAAAATAACACACGACGCAGTCCTCGTCGTTGCTTTTGGAAGAGAGAATGGCTTGAGCTCGATATAACGTTGAAGAGAGAAAAAAAAGAAGCGTGCAGAGGAGATCGACCGAGTGACAAGGACTGAGAGATAGATAAGGAGGAGTGTGAAAGAGTGAGCTGTATAGTGATATATATTCGGATAATCGTGGGCAGCTGATCAGTTCGATTGCTATTATAGAGATCGTACGTTTATAATTTATTGGTCAGTAGATGATTGTGCAGTATATACGTCAGTATTTTTAAAGTCAATAGAAGAAATTTTATTACTTTGTAAAAAATAATCAATTAAAAACGAAAAAATGCAATTATTATATGTATATATGTTAAAATAGGTATTTTTTAATATTATTTCAGCTTTGTGAAAAACTACGTTTTATTAATGTTATATTCTTTTATATATAAATATTAATACCTCTTTATCCATATTATTCATATTATCGAGATATTTTTTACAACATTCATGAAATGCTTTCTAGGAATTAGTATCTATAAAATGCATTTTTTTACCGAGGCTTCATATAGATTTAATCTTAATATAATGCATCCTGCATATAATTATTTTCTTTTCCAAGAAAGAACTTCATTAAAAAAATTAAAATGTTAAATAAATTTATTATACTTATATACGAAACTGAAGTCAAAGCGAATTTTATAATGGCTTCCAAAATTTCGTTATTATTTCATTTGTTAATTATTTCATTAATGTATATGATATTGTAACTGTTTGTATTCAACAACCAAAATAAAAAAGAAATACCCAAATTAAACCTGACTTTATTAAGGGAGCTGAAAAAAAATAAGTCGTAAATGATTGGTGAGCAGAAATACGTATGACATCCCAAACAGAAAAGACTTCAGAATCATCACAGAAACGCATATAATGAAAGAGAGAGTGAGCAACCTATAGAGACAACTGAAAGACCAAAAGAAAAACGGTTATAAGAATATGACGAACCGAAGTGGCTGTAGGCCGAAGGAGAGAGAGAGAGAGAGCGCGCAAGCAAGAGATGAAGAGAAAACGGGTACGCGAAAAGTTCGCACGCGAGGCTCCAGCAAAATAGCCGTGTGCCACAAAAAAGTCCAGGGGTAATTTACAACAATCGTAAAAGTGTAAGTACAAGCGCACTCTTGCGCTGCGCCTTGATTCACGGTGATTGCCTAACGGTACCGGGACGAAAACTTCGGTGCACGCGCGCGCGCGTGAAGGCCCGCCCGTGTGTGGGTGCGCCTCGACGATGAGGAGGATGCGAAGACGACGCGGCGGGTGTATCATCGACGAACAGTTCCGTATATATCTGTGTATGTGTGTGTATTGAGCGAGACCAGCAATTACCCCCGAATCCGGCTTGTTTTCCTGCTCGCCGGGCTAGAAACGCGAGTGGCGATTCTTCTTGCGGGAGGGATATATGGTCTTTAGAGCTGCTCCGAAATTATATGTATTTAGGTGGAAATCGAAAATTTTACTGGCTATAGACGTCGAGGAAAGTGTTTACTTGGGCGTGGACGAGGCGTCGTAGCTGGGTGTGGTAAAAGCTTCGTTTTATGGTTTATATGTTAATAGATATATATTTATTTAGAAAAATGGCATTGCCGATTTCCATTCTTGTTGTATTTCACTTCCTTGTAAGTAGGTTTTGAAATATTTAAGATAAAATGTTTAGGCTTTTGTGGTAATTATATATTATAGAACATTAATTTTTTCTAATTTCTTAAATGGTTTTAAAAAAGGTACTTAATGTTTAAAATATCCTGTAACATAAGTTAAAGTTAGTAGATTTGTTTGAGATGACTATATTATTCGACAGTATAATAAGAATTTTAATCAGAGCAACATAAATAACTTTGAAAACTACTTTGAGAAGTAGATTCATCTTCTCTTAAATTATTTTTATGTAAGTACTCAAATTATGAATGTAAACATTTAATATCATTTTAAAAGAAATCAAAGTTAAATCTAACAATTTTTTACAATTACTGGACATACTGTGATACGTATAAATAACAACATTCATTAAAGGAAGTGGATTGGAAATAATGGAAGTTAAATTTTTTTAATAGGATTTAATTGTTATCAATACTTGTTAGCGTCACCTAAAAGAAAGTTCAACAAAACCATCGAATCCTGTGTTCAATTTTAGAGAAAGGTGCCATATAAAAACCTACACTATTACCTCATTTATAAATAATTGAATATAACTTTCAAGATTTTGGTAATTATCTGGTTTTTATATCGTAAAACGATTACCTCCAAATCGAAACTAAACAAAAAGTAAAAAAGATTCTACTGTTTTGTTGAACTTTCTTTTAGGTTGCGAGAACTAATTTTCACAATAATTGAATTCTATTAGAAAAAGTTTTTCTTTATTATTTAAAACATTATTAGAGTTAACGTAGATTTTAACAATATAATCTTCTTCATAAACTATTATCCCATCTACTGCAATTTCTTTAAGTAATTTTGCGTGCCATAAAAAAATATGGTTACTTATACGGTTAAAGATATTTTAAAATTCTAACTATTGCTAAAAACAATGGGGTGATAATAGAGTCAGACAGTAACGTGCAATTAAGTTCTAAACTGAAGTCATTCTCAAAAGCCATTTCAATCAAAACAACACCTCGCATTGGCGGCCGCAGACCGGCTCGGAAATTCATAAGCCTCTAATCGCGATGAAGCCGAGAGAGGCAACGACCGCGACGCCGGAATCCTGTTTACCACCTACTAAATCGCGACTCTCTCTCTCTCTCTCTCTCTTTCGCTTCTTTTCGCGCGCATAATAATGACCCTCGTTAAGTTTTATTCGCGCATTGCGTCAGCACGCCGCTGCCAGGCTTTTAAAATCAAGCTCCCGCGGGTGACGTGCGCGCGCAAAAGAGAGAGAGAGAGAAATAGAGTATGTGGCGTGAAGGGCACTGGGTCAATCGCGTGCCGCTGGGACCTTGAGGCACAGGACCACGCGCGGATATTTCTCGTCGCGTCAGCGCCTCGAAGAATCGCTCAGATATGCGTTTTTTTTATACAGAGGCCTTAGATAATTGCCGTTTGTAGCTGAATAAAACAATTAATTTGTGCGATATAATTTAGTTATATATATGTGTCGGCTACGTTTTTTTAATTTAGAGACTCGTAAAAGAGGATCTTTTTAATAGGGAAAAGTGGTTATGGGTAGTAAAGCAGTTTAAGATAGCATCGGTTCGGGTTATTATCATATTCTTGGAAACGAAATATTATGTTACATATCTATTTTTAGGGAACACGTTTAATGCAGATGTATACCTGCATTCGGTGCGGTGTTACTGGGATTTCGAGTCGTATATAAAATCAAATTTTATTTTTATAGATGATATTGTATATAGTTGGATCTTATTAAAATGAAATATTTAATTTTTTAATGACGCATTGCAATTAATTAATAATTCTCAACGTATTTTCGGCTAAATTTGTACGTATAAATTACTATACCCATAACATTACTTACGCGTTATCGCAAAATCACTCATGTTCTTACCCTATAATTTTAATTATACTTTTCAAAAAATGTAATAAACCAAAATCATTGTAATTTTCAAATTAATTCGCAAATTTCACTTAACTTTGATCATCTTGAGCACGATACAATCATTATTAACATCATTATAAATTACAATTTTGTAGTTTTTTTCACTTTCATTTTCTCAAGGTCAGTAGACTCTTCAAGGCTCAGCATTTCTCATTCTTTATGGCTATATATACAACATATATATATAAACACAACAATGAAAATACATCGTTCGTTATATCCCACGCGAAAAAATATAAGAACTTGAGATCCCCGGGACGCGCGGTAAGACAGGAAGTGCAGCTGAGCGCATTAATGACACTGAAAAGCTCGTCGGTGCGATATGTGCCGCGGGTGATTTCCTTGTAAATTTAAATTTTCATCGGTGTAGGGCGCAGGTATATATACCTTACTCAAATGTCTACCGCCGATTCAATTAAAACCTCCGGCGCAGGTCGCTATACAACGTATATCTTCCATCCCTTAGGGTTACAAGTGGTCGGGCGGCATTGTGATGCATAATTCAAAACGATAGGAGATGAGCTGAAGCGTCGTGTTGCTCCTTTTTTTTTCATGATCTCGTCGAAAAAAAAGTGACGCGCGCGACTCGCCCTCATTAGCTTGTCAGTGGGAGGAACGAGGAACGAGTGTAGACAGGTGAGACGTGCGGGGAAGAGTATGTTGAGGCGGAGGGATATACTGAAATATGCGTGCGTTTATAACGTTAAGTAAAGGATGTTTTCGATTCACTGAGTTCGAACATATTTTTTATAGGCTATATATTCTACAAGTACATTTTTCTTGTCTGTCAAAAAGTTATTCCTTAATGAGATTTATTTTATATGTAATGATTCTTGTATGGTATATATTTTCCTTTGTATATCAATACAGAGTAAACGAAATGAAAAATTTTAATATCATGTTTATCACGGTACAGCAACTTTTAAAGTACGATTTACAAGCACTTTGACAAGCGTTACAGGAACGTGCAAAGCTTTCGTGTAACGTTAAAAAAGATTGCCGATTGGTGTATAAGAAGAAAAGCACTCACAAACTGGCCTAGAACCCAGTAACCACTAACTTCGCCATCTTATGGCTAGGCGCAGTTACCAGCATGTTCGTGTCACGAAACACTTTTACGCCTGACTTTACGTTGATCTTCGGCTAAAAGAGAGGCATTTGCTTTTGCCGGGGAATGAAGAAAACATTTTGTTAAAGAACGACGCGATACACTGCACGAACTTTCCGCATTGGCTTCGTGAGAAACCTCGCGTATATAAACATAAATACATTAGTTTACGCTCTCGAGGTGTTTTTCTTACCGTATTATTTTCAGTCTTTTGAGAACGTTTAGGATTAATATGAAGAGATATCATTTATAAAAGTATTTAAACATTCATTACGAGTATTTTAATTATACATCGAATGCAATCTATACAAGATTTCAGTATAAAATGTAAAATTTATATTCAATCTATTGAATGGTAAATCTTTACACAATCACTGAGAATGAAATAAAACATATCCGTTTAAGTTAAATATTGAATGATATTTATTTTTTTTTTAACTATTTTTCGTGAAATGAAAAACAAAGCCGAGCAAATATTTTTCAATCAGGGTAAAAAATAAGCGAAAAAAATGGAAATAGTCGGAAAAAATATTGCAAAGCCCGGGCAACAAGTAACTCTCTTTTACATTATATACCCAGACGTTTAAAAATAAATTTTACCTACGAGCTCCACAGCACACAATATATAACGTTATATAACGCGCAATGTCGCACGCGTGCGCACAGTATGTCGCGCGATAACCGCAGCGCGTGTACGTGTACAAAAAAAAAAAAAAAAGAGTAGCGAAAAATTTTTTCTGCAAGCACAGAGTATAATAGTAGTATATAGTATAGGGCAGAGGCCTGTTAAAAAAATAAACAAGCTCCGCTCATAGCGTGCGCGGTCAAAGTCCCTACGCCCGCACACATATATAGTATCCACCCACACGTTCTCGCGCGAAAATATTCGGACTGCCACGATGGAGTATATGTGTATGTATATATATATATATATATACACGCACGTGTATAATGGGTAAGGGAAAAAGACGCACACACGTATATATGCGCGAGTGAAAAATAAAACCGTATCGCGTTCGATAGCGTCGCGCGGCCGCGTGTGTAACGCGATCCCTCCTTCGTGCTTGCGTCAATTTTTCTAGCCGGTCACTCGTAAGAGAGAGAGAGAGAGAGAGTACGTAACACACCCACGCACGCGAGATTATAATGCAAGCGCGCGCCCGACGAAGCGTGTTTTCCTCTCTCGCCCTCTCCTCTCTCTTTCTCTCTATATAGCAAGCGAGCGAGTGAGCGCGAGTTTCCCCGCGGGAAGTGACCGAGCGCGCAATTATCTCGGGCTGGATTCGCAATTAAGCGGATGATTTAATTTATGCGGTCGAGGAGAGAGCCCCAGCGAAGCCGTATAGGCGATAGCAGATAGTGACGAGAGTTAGCCCCTTTTGGTAGGCGTTAATTTATTAAGCAGACCCTTTTTACCCTGGAAATTCCAGTCTATACGTGAAATGAAAGAGAAATCAGTATTTGGGCTTGTTTGAAGATAAGCTAAGGCTAATATATTTTCTTTGAAATTACTAATTTAAGAATTCAACGCTCTAATTTTGGCTTTATTAATATTTATTCGGAAAATGTAATATTATCATTAGATTAATGAAAATTTATGGCTAATTGGAGTACCATTTGGATAATGAATAAGTTGCTTTTAATAAAATATTAATATTATTATATTCGACAAACTAAATTTTAAAATATAAACTGTTAAAACATATTTTCGTTTATTTGTCAATAATTTATTTTCCATTGATTTGTACAGTTTTCAATTATTTCCGGTGACCTAATTTCGCGAATAAAACCTTACGTCCGTAATAATTCCACGAGGAATAATAATAATTTATCTGACACGTTCGCATTTATTTGACGTATTTTCAGGACGAGATAGTGACCGACAATCAGCTATCTAATTCATAATTAATGAAGCAGCACTCGCGTTAAATAACTCAGTCTTTTTCTGTCGCGCAGCGTCAATAAAACAGTTGACCTGCCAGTCGAATGGCGCGATGATGATTCGCTCCTTGCAAAGTACTTTGATAAGCAGCCCTCGTATTGCGAGCGGCTTTTATTACACGAGGTATGTATAAAGAGAGACATTAATCATCTGAGTTACCGCTAACTTAATATAATGTGTAAATATTAATGTCGTTACAGACCTGCATAATGTGAAATGCACTTTTAGCAAGCTCGCTAACTACTTCGTTATTTCTATAAAGAGCTGTTGAGAGGGCAGATTGGAAAAGGAATGCGTTTCGTTGTAATGCTTCGAGGAGTTAGAGGGCACACGCGCCGGGAATTCAAGTATCGTGAGAAGAGAGGCAGCTTTGATGAAGAAATTGCGCTAGGAAATCACAGTTTGTAGTATGCGAAATGTGATCTTTGTGCTATAATTTAATATAGATAAGAAGAAAGATGTAAGGGGAATATAATACACATCATATAGTTTCAACTTTTTCCAAATTCGCTGTCTTAAATTATACGATATTTTTATGAAATAATATAAGTATTCCTATAAAAAAATTAATATTAACCGAAATAGTTTAAATTATATGAATGAACATTAATGCTTCGAAATTTCAAACCAATTATGTCTATTAAAACAAATTTATTCAATTGTTATCTTTATTAAGATACATAAAAATCTTGTATATATACATATAACTGTAAATGACGTTATTTAAAATTCTATAAAGCTCGCAATCGAATTAACGTGCCGTAACTTTTCTATGTTCTCGTCAAATTACATAACGAGATTTGCATTTAAATGATGAATTTACCTATATACTTCTTATGTTTTTTTCATTACAGCTAAATCCTGCTCCTACCACCATGGATAAGTCGGCGTAAGTAACAACGTATCATACATGTCGGAAGAACAAGTGCCACCATATAAGCGAGTGTAGTACAACATCATATTCCAATTAATTAAGAAAAAAAGAAAAACACGAGATAAATCATATTTTTCCGCGCGTACATATATAGTCGCAGCACGTACACTCGTAATACACATCCATTCAAGAACCGCGCACACTACATCTTTAATTCCATTTAACCATTGCGTCGCCCGCATAATAGCTATTATCTCATTCAGATGCATACACAAAGTCTTATAAATAAATTAGCCGTACGCGTTAGCGATAGTTTTTCCCTATACGCGCACATGCACTGCTATATATACGCGTCGTGAAAAGAAAGACAGTGCATTACAAAGACCCACCGCGTAGTGAATCATCCACGACGTTATCTCGCGCTCGCGTAATCGTTCTCTAAACGTTTTTTACCCTCAAATTCAATTATAATCAAAATTTTAATTGCATAAATAATTCATGCGCGCGTGCGCGGGCCTTTTCCCGATGGCTGACAAGAAGAAGCAAACTAGCAAGACTACTGCGCGCGCTGCGCTAACCTTGGCCGCATCTTCGATCTTGAAATCGCGATTGCACCGTGCGCGCGAGTGCGGACCGACTGAAAGTCCGCCTTGCTCGACTATCCCATTAGCCGGGAGAAGTAACGTATCGAGATCTTCGGAAAGAGCTAAAGCGTGAAGGGTTTATTTATTTTGTTATTCGATAATTATATGGCGTTGTATATTTAGCAGAGTTTAACTATGTGAAAAACGATGCGTAGTCAAATTCCATTAAAATATCAATTGTTTTCCTTCATCACATAAATATTATTGAATATATAAAATTGATAAAGATTTTTTAATTTTCATGAATGCCACTGATAAAACTATATAGAATATTCTACCTATTTTACATATATATTGATCTTTTGCGGTTTTAGGTCCGTGAAATAGAAGAAAAGAGACAAAAAAAGTGTTTGCAAAGCAGTACCAAATGTCAATAAAATCTATCGCGAGCTAACAAAAATAGATAGTGACCAAAATGAATGGCCAATTACGCGTATCCTCACCTCCTCGGCGAACAAAACACTCGCTTATAACGTTACATAACGCGCATACATACAAACGAAGTCCGCTGGGCAAACGTAATTTATCGCTTCTTGGCTCTCTATTATGCGCACGCGCGCGGCGTCATAACTTTCTCGCGTATGTGTGCGTGCTCGCGTACTAGTAGAGTAATTCTACATGCGCAAAGAGGGAGAGCTTTAAATCCTGACAGTTGCTCGGGCTTTCGCGTTCTGGCCGCTAAAAGCCAATAAATAGGAGAAACCACGATCTCCGCATTACGGATTCCGCTGAAACTTTGGAATATGTTTTTCGATGCCAAAAAAAGGGAGAAAATCTACAGTAGCATAGTTTAATAATTTGAAAAAGTTGAGGTATATTATATATGTAGTTTCTTCGGTTAGTCAAAATCACACTAAAAATGTCTATAATTTAATGTCTTTAAAGCGTTAGACCGTGAATTTATGTTTTTTTTTCAAGTATTATATAGTCAAGACTTTATAATCTAGCTTGTCTATCCATTTCTCGTCGTGCATTTCAAATGACCGTGTATATTGAAGTGGACTGTATAAAATAGTCTGATAGATTTAATTTCAGTTATATTATAAAGTAACGGTTATTAAATAATTTTAAATGAAACGATGGTTTCGGTTTTCTTTACTTGAAAAATTTGCTATAATAAGGTTATAAAAAAATATACAATGAGTGTTTTATCTTACTAAAAGATTGTTGGAGTTACTATATGACTATACATATTTACAGGCATTTTATTATTTTTCTGACTATTTATCTATTTTTATGGCTTTAACTTTATCATCCTGAATAAAATGTCATAAAATAACGGGAAGTACGATGTAAGTTTCTGCTGTTAGATGGTTTAAGTGCAAAATAAAATAATAAAAATTTATTTAAATGTTTGAAAATCAAAATACTTTGGCAATTAAAAAAAAACTGAAAAAAATAAAAACCCTGTAAAGTGCTGACATCGTCGTCTTTTTTTTTTACTTTTTAGTCGACGAGATCCGACGAAAGATATACCACAGTAATCGCAGGTTATACCGCACACGGGGGCGAGATTCTTTGACAGGTGCCGCGCAATTACGCGAAAACGTTGACACGGGTCAAGAAAGAACCAAAGAGCAGCCCAGGAAGACTAAAAAGGAAGGTAAGCGAGGGAGAGACAGGATTCCGCTAAAAGAAAAGATACGTTAATGTATATGTGTCGAAAATATGGGAAACGAAGAAAACCCAGAGGAGAATAAAGTAACAATGAATGAGTAAAAATCAAATGTATTTGTATTTATAATGATTAACTTATTTGCACAAATTCTACTCAGACACAAAACCGAATCAGCCCAACCAACCATCCATAACTTTTTCAGACAAATTTCGTACAATATTCAAATTTGCATCCGCCTCTCATCCCTTCGCATCTTACACAGCCTTCGACCTTAACACTTTCCTCTCGTCCTATCCGCACCTCAGCACAAACAACCCATGCTCTCACAAGAAGCGCGCATCAGGGTCGAGCGATTCAGGAGTCAAGATACTATACAGCAACCGCACATAGCCGCAACTAAAGTGCGCTCGATCGGTTTCTCCGCGAGGGCATGCAACTCACTCTCCTTCGCGCGATGACCAGTAGCTTCTCTCTTCTCTCCTCCTTCTCTTCTTGCACGCTGCGATGGTTATGTTCGACAAGCGCGCAGCCGACGGTATAATGGGTCGTAAAGGGTCCTTCGCGCGCCTAATCAAACGCGATTTTAACGAGCCCCGCGGCGGCAGCGACTACGACCTCGCTCATATAAGAAAGCTGCTGCTGCTGTTGTTGCTGTTGCTGCCGTCGGTCATCCGCCATCGGTTACAACTGTATTACGGTGCGCGCGAAAGCGGCACGATCTGAGAGCAGCCGGCATAGCAACTATATTATATATATATGCGTAATAACAACGTCCCTGAGAGAGAACACGCTCGGGGTTTACGAGGGACCCTGAATTTCCGAGTTTCGCTTCACGTAGGAGCGTAGTATACCACGCGGCTGATATAAGATTTCTTTTGGTTCTTTTTTTTGTTTTAAGGGCTGATAGTAAAGAGGCGCAAGGATGCGAAGGTGATTCGTACGAGGTCTATGGAAATTTCTTGATTGCGCGTGACCGAGGGAATGTATGGTGGGGTGTTTTGTATAGTGGGCTGTAAAATTTTTTTGGAGCACTGGCAGTGCGAATGATGGTGTTATGGGTGTCGGCGTTGAAATACCGCGATTTCGTCATAATTTCGCGCGCTGATACGACTTTTCTTCATTCGTGTTTTCATTCTCGTTTTGCAGGTGTAGATATATTTTAATTTTTGGATAGTTGTTTAGGAACACATGTGTAGATTGATAGCGGTATATTTTTAAATAACGTTAAGGTCCATACAAAATACGTCGCGAGTTGTTACAAAATTTAAGCAGCGACTGATAAAATTTGTTATTTTTCACGAAAGTAAAATTGGCTTCCTAGTACCAGAGTTTTGCGAAAAATATTCCAAGTGTACAAATCTCTCAGTCATCATCGTCAATTAAATTATCGGTTAAGAGATAAGTGGCTTCAGAATAATCATGCTCGGGGTCGCTAACTCGGATAATATCATTTTCAAATGTGGAATTATTTTGTTGAGAAATTAAGTTAAAGTTTAACTTACAAATTTTTTATATATAATAAGTAGTTTCATAATAATTGTAATATTCGACGTCGTATCTAGATTTACAGTACTTCAACACGGATATGATACGGAAATATATTTTGTATTTTTTAAACTGAAATCATTATCTGATAAATTTGTTATTGCACCATGGAAATAACTTCTACGATTAATTCTAAACGTTCAATTGAATGAAATACCGGAATAACTCTATATGACTCTTTAGAAAAAAGATTCATCGATACGCTATTCAACTGCGCAATCAAAAGCGAAAAGTGAAATCCCATAAGGGCACCCATTCACCAGCCGCATATGTATAAACATACACCGTTTATGTACCGTTATACTCCAAAACAAACATAATTAACTCAAATGACTGCACGCGCGCATACAGAGCCTTTTCTATACAGGCATCGAGCGCGTGAGCGCTGAAAATGAAACGAAAGCACCCAACTTTTTCATGTAACCCAATTAACGTACAGTACGCGCTCGTTTGAGCCTCGATTATATCGAGTCCCAGTCGCTTTCGTTAAACTATACATATACACGCCCGCGTTATGAAGTATCGTGCGGGTACATAGTAGGGGGTGCGCATAGACATTATATATCTATACATAACGGGAACGAGGGAAAGAAGCTGTATACGTGATAAGTCGAAGGAATACTATCAAAGATCGCAGGCCTCTTCTCGTCGCTTTTGTTCGCCGTTAACGAGCAGAATAGGAAGCGGTGCGCGGATCCGATCCTCTTACCCTGAATTTTCCCTTTCCGAAAAGCCCCAAAGAGAGGCGACGAGATTTTAGGTTTTCCCCACCTCACAGGCACACGCCTGGGCGAATGCGGGATGATAGCATGTAAAATTGTACCTTTTTTCTAATGAAAAATAAATACATACATACATACATACATACATAAAGAGAGGGAGAGACAAAAAGAAAGAAGCCTATATCGACGGGGAATCCGCAAAGTGTCTTACACAGATCTCTAAAAAATTTCCTCCTCACCGCGTATATATATATCTAACCAAGGGAAGCGAAATCTCTAGCTATACTACTATACTGCAACATTATATCCAGCAACACTATCGCATTCGTCCATGTACGTTGAGAATATACATCGTGCGCGGTAAAGTTATCGCGAGCGCTCGCTTTAACGAGGGACGCGCCGATATTTCTCTCTTCTCTTTTTCCCTCCCGAGTTCGTATATATATATATACATAAAGTGCGGCAGTGCGCGAGCTCCGAATTTTCCGGTGAATTAGACGAGCGAACCGTGCATCCCCCGTTAAAGAGCGAAGCTAGAGAATATAAGAGGAAGAGAGGCCGAAAAATCCTGGGGCTCGTTTCTTCGGTACAGTTCGTTAGCCACGAGACCAGGGCCAAGTCGGTGAAAATTTTCCTTATTAGGTACACGCGTAATCCGTGGCCCAACTAAATGGTGGTGTGTCTGTGTGCGTGGATTTCAGGGATGGGATTAAAAATAAATAAAGCTGAACGACGACGATACGACAAGGTATCTTGTGCTAGAAATTGTGGCGCGGTAAAGTGAATTTGGATGAGGGGATATATTACATGCATAAGTCGAGAAGTAATCTTTTATTGAAAAAGGGGCTACAAAATTTCAAAGAGTATTTAGTGATGTGGATATATGATTGTTAGTTTGCGATAGAAATTTTTCGGAAAAGTTTGAATTTATTTATGAATAGTCGAAGGATGATAATGTAAACTTCTTAGTCGAAGAAAAATTGATTAAGCTTCTTATACTTGTTGTGTTATTTCAATAATTAAATAAAACTATTGCGATAATCAAGGCTTAAAATATTACATTCAAAATAAAAGAATAAACATATTGTGTCACTCACTATACGTCAAATATATTCATGAACAAACAATCCTAAAACATCTACTAAGTATGTCATAATCATGGTAGAGCATAATAAGGCGTAATGCGCTTGTCAAATATTCCGCATCCTCCCTCTTTTCACCGGCATCTTCATCAGAGAGATAACGAAAACCGCACGGCCAGCTCTCTACTTGAAAAACAGGTCAGAGAAAGGTTTCCGACAGGAGCGAGCCGCTTCTTCAACTCCTCGCATATATATCCATTCCCCCGACGATTCTTCGTTAAATGAAGCAGCGAGCGCCTGCCAAGAATCATCAGCCATTACGCGTGCGCCTCTCTTTCAACCCTCCCTTATATCCCAACAACAAGACGAGCGAGCGAACGCAGAGGAACGAATTATAAGAAGCTGGTCGAGCGAAGGGCGCGGATAGAAGGGTTGTATATATATATATATATATATATATGTGTATACGGGTTGGAAAACGATGGTAGGAACACAACCCTTTGTTGTTGATGGAATGAAAGACTCCCCAGTAGAAATTGAAGTAGATATTCTCGCTCTCTTGGCGTGCGCTGAGCTGCGGCTACGGAGAATGAAATACCTTGAGCCGCTCGTGGAATTCAGATTTTGCGTTTTGCGAGATTAATATGTTCCGGGACAGGGTGGCTGCTTTCAAGGTCGTGGTAAGGGGGAAAGAGGGGGAGAGAGAGAGAGAGAGAGAGAGAGAGAGAGAGAGAGAGAGAGAATAAGGGCGCGAAAGCCTAAATATCTCTCTCTCTCGCGCGTGCGCCTCGGGGCAATGGATTTTCATACTTAGGGATAACATTCGGCTTTATGATGGTATAGAGGGTGTGCGGGTTAGGTGTGTGGGTGTTTGTGTATATATATACACGACGAAGGCAAGAGTAGGAGGACGCGAGATCCGTGAGGATAGGAGCTGAAAAGTTTATGCCACTCGGCGAAAAGTCAAACTCTGATTGTGAGTTATTGTGTCGCCGAGAGTATTTCGAGGAGTGCAGACTTTACTGCCACATATACGAACATATATTAAATATTAAAATGGGACCGAGTCGCGGACGTATTTTATTGACGGTGGTAATTTACCAGATTGAATCCAATAAACTGTTTTCCGCTTGGGTACACGTAAAATACGTGTATAGGTATATATATATACACAATTTTTTATTCCGCTAATAATATTTCCTTGAGCAAACAAACGTAGTTTTTCTACTAAATTCCCCTTGCGAGCGTGTATTGTATATTATATACACAGCCCCGCCGCCCCCGAGACCGCGTGTCTCGCGCACAACTCCCCGGTGTATTCCACAATTTCCGCAAAACTAATATGCCAGCTGATATTCCAGAAGGTAAAAGTGGTGCCTATACTCTACTCCTCCTCCGCCTCTACCTTCTCCTCCTTTTTCTACCGGTTTTCACTGTAACGCTATTGCACGCTGCCTGCCGCACACGTCGACCGTGGTCATGCGTACACAAGGGAGTGAAAAAGAACGAGTGAAAGCACGTGTGTATATATATACACACACACACACACACACACACACACACACACACACACACACACACACACACACACACACACACACACATACACATGGAAAGTCCACGCTCGAGTTGGATATAATGTATTCTTTTGATTTCGCGCGGACTTTTCCATTAGACCACGTCCGCATGCGTAAATTCAAAGAGAGCCGCACGCCAATGCTGCTCTCTTTCTCTCTCTCTCTCTCTCTCTCTCTCTCTCGCGGCTTATGGATTTACGCATTCGAAAGTAGAGAGAAAATTCGACTCAAAGGCCGAAATTTGCGCGCACGCGCACATGCCTTCTAGTGCATGTAAATGGGGGCGAGTGTCTTCTTTTTTTTGTTTTCTTTTTTCGGCAGGGAAAGATGGTTACGCGAAAGGCAGCTGAATGCACGCGAAGGATGCGAGTGCTGCAGCTAGAGCACGCGAGAAAGTCGGTCGCGTATTTTCGTTTTCTTGGGAGAGATAGCGCTGCACGCGGGTATATGGGTGTGCGAATATACATGTATATATATATAAGATGTAGCAGCTTTTTGTGAAATAAAAATTCCAATATTTTCAAGTTTGCCAAGTATTTGTACCCGGTGTGCAGCTGTACACGCATTCAACTTTTGTATATAAATATAACGATGTTACCGTGATATTAATGGTGGCCGTACGCGTTGTAAAACATTAAACGATTAGGAGGAGCGTCGTGATTAAGAGGAAGTAGTGCTGCGAGCGTTTAAAAATAGCGGCGGATATTAGTCCCTCGAGGTATATACTTAAAATTTTAAAGAGAAGACTAAAATTTTACGCCTTCGCTCTCGCGGGCGCGCTATAAAAATTTTCTGAGAAACAAGTATAATTCTAACAAAGTTTTTCTTTCTGCTGCAGTTTCCTTTTATCAAAACTTGCCTTGCTTGCTTGAGACAGAGAAAGAGTAGAGCGTCGAGGAGGAGGAGGAGGAGGAGGAGGAGGAGGAGGAGGAGGCGGAGGCCGCCGCGTCGACGCAAATTATTTAAGAAAAAACAGGTAAGCCGAAGAAAGCCGATCGGAAGAAGTGTACGCTAAAAAAGAAAGAGAAATAAATAAAAAATATAAAGAGTAGAAGAGCCCGAAGAAGATACAACGCGCTAGAGACAGAGAAGGAGGGCAGAAAAAAATAATCCTCCTTCCTCTATACTCTCTTTTTCGGGCGCACGCTCCATCGAGCGCGCACAGCAGCAACAGCAGCTCCTATCGAATAAATCCGTCTTATTCCTTCCTCCCCCACCTTTCTGCCGCTTCTTCCCCCCTCCTCTATATATACCCTTGTCTCTCTTTCATCCGCCTCGGTTTAGCGACGATTACACGCTCCGATGGTTACGGCGCGCCCCGCGCTCGCGGATGCGTTTTAATGGCGAGGCAACGCTTAAGGGCGCGGGCGCACTCGCTTACTCGCAAGAGAGGAAATGCCGTATATAGGCTGTGCAGGCAGGTAAGCAATCGGGAGAGCGATAGTGTAGTAGAGTAGTAGAGTCGTTCATACAATTGCGAGCCGAGCAAACGGATTCGCCGCAGTGGCGTTCGCCAGCGACGAGATAGGCCACACACACACACACACACACAAACACACACACACACAGACACGTCAGTAGTGGAAGCGAAAGAGAAAGAGAGAGAGAGAGAGAGAGAGAGAGAGAGACGTACGCGCGCGGCCGGGCGGATATAGAATAAAACTCGCGAGGGTAATGAAAGACCTGGGAGGCGGGGGCAGTTGCAGTATAGTAGCAAGGATCGCGAGCGAATTTACTTTAGAGCTCCCGGTGTGCTCCGAATTACGACCTCGAATAAATTAATTATTGGCTGAAGAGGAGAAATTTTATTTGTTGCCCTCCTCCTTCTCCTTTCGGAGCCCTTTTTTCTGGCACAAGTGCGCGCGCTACATCGTTCAATAGTCTTTCGGGCACGATTTACCTTCGCAATTTGCTGCGGCCAAACGGAGCCGGTATATTTCTTTTTCTCCGTACGTATGTGTGCGTATATAACGTACAAGTATGCGCGCAGTGGCCAGCTGAGGAAAATTTCTCGTGCGATGTATGGGGTAAAAAAGTAGCGGCGAGCAGCGCAGAGGCGAGAATTTCGAAAAAAGGAGAGCTAAGAGTTGGGAGAAAATTATAGATCTCGTGTATAAGAGAGAAATACGGAAACACACACGTGCGTGGTGGCGGCGGCGGTGGCGGCCTCGAGGCTCGAAATATTTATTCAATGGAAACGAATTTAGCGAAAGTACGTGTAAAAATTTTACTGCGCATGAGTTTTATGCGGACGCAGTTTTACTGCGCGAAATTCTTCATAAAAACTGCTCGTATCCAGGGCCCATGGTGTCTGTGATGTATATGTATATACACACACACACACACACACACACACACACACACACACAAATATATATGTGTATACGCAAGGACGACGCTGCTGTTGCGCTGCTGCTGTTCTTACCGTCGCGGCTACGACGCGTAATGGCTGTTTTCCGTCTTAAATGCGAAATTTATGAAACCTATATAATTGTTAAGGGCATCGTAAATGCGCGAATTTATAAGAATGCTTCATCTTTATCGCTTTCGCGGACAAAATGGAGAGCAACATTTTAGTCGCAGGACCGTCATTGTCCGCCGCGAGGCTTTCTCGACGTATATATTAAAAGTGACGGCGAGAAGTGTCGCGAGAAACAACAAGAACGCAGCATGTTCTCGCCGTCCATTTGAATATCGTATATATTTTCATAATCATAAATATACATATACAACAGAGATTTTATTTGGCCGCAGTGCCGTTTCTCCGTCACCAGGAAAGTTTCACCATCTTAGTGTCGTGCCGACAAGAGGCCGTGAGTATTTCGCGAACAATTCCTTTCGCTCGTTTCCGTATATATATATACAATGACGCGAGCCCGCATAAAAAAGGCACATAATGTCCATGCGAAAGTCATGCACAGTAGTAGTAGTAGCGCGTGCGACGCCTAAAATAGGATATTGTCCGATTGTGCAACGCACACTTCGCTCTATACGTTTTCCTATAGCTCGCGCGCGCGCTAAAGAAACAATGTGACTAAGATACGGACGGGTGAAATTTAATGTGTGCTCGTGAGATCTACACGTAGCTTTACGCATACAGACACGCTCCTATGTATGTGTTGGTTGAGGTATATATACCGTTGTCTAGAGTCTATACACTGCTGCGCGCGCTGTCGAGAGCTCGGTTTGCGTCCCTAATACATTTCCCGCTGCACGCGCTCTCTCTCTCTCTCCCATACAGTGAAGCAGGGATAATCGCCTTCCAACGTAGCAGAGCTGGCGAGCGCGGCGAGTGCGCTAGCGACACCGAAATCGTTGAATGGTTAATGAGGAATGCGCTGCGCCGAGTACGCGCAGGAGCACAGTTTACATGAATTACGCGGACTGAGAGAGAGAGAGAGAGACGAGTGTCGTCGTCGTGGTGCTCCGAAAGCGCGCGCTCTGAATTATTGTCGTCCTTTGGAATGTAACGGTGGTTGAGAAAGAAAATCGGCTGTAAGTGGTGTAACTTTTCTTTGCGCGTTCGTCAAGACACGGGAGGCGATAAAAAAAAAGAAGAAAACAAAAGGGGGTAGTTAAGGATTAAGCGAAGAAACGTTACGTGCGCCATGGCAATTACAGATTACCGCTTGTGTGCTGGTGCGCGAGCGTGTGTCGTGGCTTGTGTAGCGTATGAAATCGCACGGGATTCTTCGTATTTCGCGCTCGTTCGTGCGGTTTAAGGTATACGTGCAATTCCCAGTGCACTCGCGGCTGCCAACCGAAGGAGAGATAGAGAGAGAACGAAATTGTTTTTTTCCACTCGCGTATATTGTTTGTCCGCGCGAGGCAAACGACAAGTCCTGCTGTGATTAGAGATCGCAGATTTAGTCACCGTGGGTAATTTTAAACCGCGCACTATACCGTATATATATATAACGTGTGTCATGCACATATAAGTAAAATTCCCTAATTGCACGGTGTAGTTTCGTAATTTTTAATTTTACCCTCGTCAATTAATATTATTCATATACCAAAGTTCTCGTTATATGATAATTCTAACGAATATATAAATAGGTTGCGTCGCATATTAATTTATTTTCCACAAGCCCCGCAATATTTATATACACACAGAGGTTACGGCACACTCGCGAGTGACAGTCGACGCGCGTTAATAAGTTGCGGCAACTATGTAACGAGGTCAAGTAAATAATGCGGCCTGACTGTTGCATCGCTCGACAACCCAGTATCAAAAAGAAGCTCGATATGCGCGCACTCTTCTCGCCCTAATACATAAAACCACGCACACGCATACACACATTTCCTGCAAATTACCCCCGCACAAGTTACAAAAAAAACACACACACACACACCCAAACTCTTCGCGGCCTTTGAAGCAAAATCCCGCGGTAGTGTTTCCCTCCCGCGCCCTCTACAGCAAATTGAATAATCAGAAGCAGAACGCAAACTCGTGGGCGCCGGGGCATTAACGATTTACGTGTACCCGCGTGTGTTAGCGCGATCGATTAGCCCACCAGCGAATCCTACGGGCACATCTCTATATACCTGTATATATACTTGTGCGTCGCTCGTGATGACGAGATTGACCAGACTGACGCGCGCGCATTAAAATTCAAGCCCTGCAGCGTCTCGCGTCGACGACAAACACACGCACGAACGGAATCGCGCTTGAATTCAATTAAAAGTTCGATAAAAGTAAAATCGCCCCGCGCGGCCCTGCTGCATTATACAGTATGCACCCATACTGTGCGTGGATTTCTTTATGGAGTAATATAGGTTCCTCGCGGGGTACGCGGACTATTGGGTTTCCGTGGCAGATGAGGTAATCGCGATGCTACCCTCCCGGACATGCGATACCCGCGCGAGGCTGCGCTTCAGGCTCGTTTTGCTCGCGGCTTTACGTTGGACGTATTATATATGTATATATACATACAGCGGCGGCCACACGAGTCCCTCGTGCATATAACGAGACGGCGAAACAAGACATTTGCGTGCCCCGCCTGTCGTGGACGCCGGAATTTCTCGTATACACATAGTGGTTGGGTAATGTCTGCGAACAGCGTGCGGTTCCCCTCTTTCGACTCCTTCTTGCCTCGTATACATATCGACGCCGGTGGTTTCTCCGACAGCAGCGGCTCACTTATATTTTTGTTCTTACCAGTTGTTATACACTGCCTATTCGTGGAACTTCCGCTGACAGGTCAACATTGTAATACGCTGTTTTTACACTATATATCTAGCGCATTTATTGTTATCGACAAACACACAACGCTCGTTTGTTCATTATCCGAAAGTTTATAAAGTCCCGATCGTCGCTCACTCGTAAATAATTTGTTTTTATTTGCCCTTAAATGCCCTCGTGATATCTAAATTTCTTTCCCAATAAACGCGAAAAAAACAGCAACCGAGAGAGAGTAACGCAATCCCCTCCATCAGCCGTTCATTTCGCTAGCCTTGCTATATAGCTCGTATATAATATTGGCGTTACACACGCACGCACTCGGGAACTTTTTTCCAGCCGGTATGCTGCTGCCGCTGCCCCGTTGCTGCTCTCCAAGCGCTAATTTTCGTTTTATTTATTTTTTTTTCGGCCCGTCCGACCGAATTAGCGCGTCTATCCCTCTTCCCGCTACTGGCGCAGCAATATCTCCTATATATCGCTATACTATACTACCCGAGCTCTGCTCTGCACCGAGTTGCTGTGTGTGGCCTCCGCCCCGCGCGCTATTACCTATTCATTACTTCTCCATCCCTGCGCGTTTTATTGCGCTACTCCCCTTCTCTGCCCTCTCTCCACTTCCACCCTTCTTTGCAATGCACACTCGCGCGCCGGGAGTAATAAACTCTTTAAGCAAATTAATGCCCTCGCTCGCTCTTTTTTTTCCCTTTCTTCTTTCCGCTACTCTCTCTCTCTCTCTCTCTCTTTCTCTCTCTAGGGTAAATATCGACTTTTGCCCCCTCGTTGTGGGACTAAATAAGGTCGCATCGATTGGGGCGACCTGCGGGTATACAGCCGCGCGAATGCGCGCGGATTCTTATTTATAACCGCGACGAGAGAGGGTAGGGGCCGGCTGGCTTGAGAAGAGAGCAAACTGCACGTGGAATTATTGACTCGAACGTAGAGAGAGAAGAGAAAAGAGAGAAAAAAAAGGAGTGTGAGTACGGAAGAAAAGAGGTTTGTAGTACTAGCCAGGTTGAAATCTGCGAGTAATAACTGATTTGCTTCGCGTGTTTACCTACAATATATAAGGCGTCGAGGCGCTATTAAGTGCGGAGAAGAGGTCCGAGCTGTTGTGTCGATCAGCCGCGCGTCGGAACACTCTGTACGCTGGCCCGTTAATTAATTAGCAGTCGTCGTCGTTGTCGTCGCCGTTGTCGCGACGAGGCGCACGCGCATGAGCGACTCTTTTGCCAGGGTGTATTATACGATAGAACCTCTGGAGCAGGGCACAAGGGGGGAATTGATTTTGTTTACGGGCCGCGCGATCCGAGAGTTTGCGCTTCCGTAGCTTTTGGAACGGGGCTCTGGCAGAAATTCAAGCGATTACGCCCAGGCGAGACGTGCGCCCGCGCGCGTGCCGGTATTTTCGCGGCTTTGGCAAGGAGTAGCTGATCGAGCGGCATTTCGACTGAATTTGATTTTCTGTTAACCATTGAATACCGATGAATTCCAGCAGTGGCATTTGTATACAATTGGGAAATGCCGAAAGATGAAAAAGGTAGATTATAAAGTAGATTTATAACGATGGAATATATTATTTGGATATAAGCACATAAGTCGTTCCGTTTATATATATATATATATATATATATATATATATATACACACGCA
>JAYJLV010072970.1:0-15413 GCA_036873485.1 Torymus texanus
GTATAAGACTGTAAGACCGATGTAAAAATTCTTATCAGTGAATGGTAAACAGTCGACGTAAGTAATATTTGTAATTTCAATCTAAAGTACTTAGAAATCTAGTGCATGCCCCTTGGAATGATCTGAATATATCAACGGTTAAAAAAAAGATAAAAGCTCACTATAGCAGTATATAAAGAGAGGCTAATTGGATACCCAAACCTTCTGGCAGCAAATGTAATTATTTACGCGACTTCGGCAGAAATTCGGCCGAGTGCAAGACTTAAAAAATATAAAACTATCAATGTATAGAAGTGCTACATAATCTTGTATATAACATCGAATCACTCAAAATTGATGTTCTTTTATTTTAAATAAAGCTATCATTAAATACAATTGTAAAAGAATTAACCAATGGGTCTAATACTTGCATGCTAATATATATACTTATACGATTTACTTATTGTCAATCAAGACAGATTGTAAATAAATTTGGAGATATAAAAAAATTTCTGATTAACATTTTTACCAAGGAAGAGGATGTTACTTCTGCCGTAATTTTTCGAACATAAAAATTCTATGAAAGATTCTAATAAAATCGATCAAAAAACTTTCTGATAATAGTTTTTATATTTAAGATGAGCAGGACAAAGCGATTTTCGTAAACATAAATTTACAATTCTAAAATAATTAAAGAAACGGTAGCGTCAGGAATCATATCTATATTGACTTTTCAACATTAAAATATAGAAGATAATAATAGATCCATTCAAAAAATTCTATGTGTAGTTTTTATATGCGTGAAAGGGAGGGGGCCAACATTTTTTAGCAAAGAAATGTTTAGAAATCAAATAATTATTAAAGATTATAAATATGGGCACACATTCCCTTAAAGCTGTAAATGCGTGATGTTGATTTTAGCTAAAATTAACTATAAAATTTACCTAATTTATATAGCTTGTAGAGTATATTTAAGATTTCTAGCAAAACCGGTTCAACTACAACACAAGGAATCTTTACTACAGGTAAAAATAAAAGTAGCGAAATGTGGTATATCCTTCAAACGATTTTGTTTTTTTTTATGATTTAAATGCTTGGATTAGGCTTGTACAACTCTTAAAATCAAATTTTTTATTCTACGCAAAGTTGATTTGGCACAAATAATGCTGTACGTTAGTTTCTAGAAACGAATCAAAAAATTGCTTTCGCTTTCTTTTTGAAGATATCTGATAGTAATTTATGCAATAAGGGCGTGAAGGTTGCGCCGGCGACTCATACGCGGTGATCACGGGTCATGCCTGAAGTTCACGCCCGAGTTACATACTTCCAATATTTTATGATCGACTGTGCGTGAAATTTGTGCGTGAAGTAAAAAAAACGATGTGTGAAGTTAATATTATTTCGCTTTTACTTCACGCACAGAATGAAACAATATTAACTTTATACACATCGATTTTTTTACTTTACGCACAGTAGATCAAAAAAAAACTTATACGTTAGATATCTGAAAATCCATAGATATAGTAGTGGGCCAATGCTAAGCTTGGGATTATCTTTGGGGCTAAAATACATGGTCAAAATATGCATATGATGTTTTAGTCTCCGGCGAATTTATTGACTTGTGTAATTAAACAATTGTTCTAAAAAAAAGTTTGAAAAATTTGAATTGTCATTTATTGTAAATCAGTTGTTTTACAAACATAATAATACATATATAAATATTTCGTGTAAAAATACAGTGATAAAAAGGGGTCAGGCCTCCGGATGATCAATGCGACTCAAACTTTGCAATATGCTTTTAGACGTGGAAATATGAAGAAAGCTGCAATATTAAATGCTAATGTTCACAAAACGCAAGCTCTAAATATTTTTAGATTTATTTTGAAAATAAAATTTTAAAAAGCTTCTTCCTGAAACGGTATAAGTATTTAGTTTTGGAAAGTCTTAAATATTACTTTAAAAAAACTGGAAACAAGGTTTCATTTGCTTTTTATAAAATTGAAAAATATTGATTCTTTTCAGATTTATAAAAATTGAGTAATGAAAATACAAAACGCTAAAAATGTTCAGAACTTCAGTTTTCTTAGCCTTAGGGTCTAATATTACAGCTTTCTTTATAATTTCTATATTCAAAAATATAACTCAAAATTTAAGCCGTATCCGTGATTCGGAGGCCAGGCTCTCTCCTACTTAAGTCTAATTATAACATATGATCAATTTACATAAAAGTTAGCTTAGAGTGCTCCGTGGCTCAGGTGGTTAAGGCGTCGGTTTGTTTACATCATAGTAAACGCCGCTCTTAGCCTGGATCACTGCTAAATTCCGGGAGACGTTTTTCCAAAAAAATATCTAAGTACTGGTTTTTTCAGTGGCGAAGGGCGAGTTCATGACCGTCCACTCCTACAGTTCAACCACTACAGTACCAAATACGAGTTTTAAATAATTATATAACACGTCGCTAATACCCAAACGGGGGATGCAACGTTGAATAACCAATTTAAAAAAAAAAGTTAGCTTATCATAAAAAATCTAGTATACTAATCGTATAGAAAAACTTTTCTTTGCATATTTAGATTTAAATTATGTTTCATAAAAGGAGAAAACAATTTATTGTAATTAATAATTGGTGATAGAAAATCTCATTTTCTATTTCTGTGTTTTGTATCGTACAGCTACAATTTATACATGAAATTAAGAGAAAAATATTTTGGTACTAGTTCGAAAATCATTTTGAAAATTTCAAACTTTTTCAAACATGTTGCTTTTATTATATTATAAATATAACAAAAGGCCTTTATCAAATGAAACCAACGAATCATCTTACAATGTAGTCTAAGGTGTTACATGTCGCGACTGTATTCCTAAGTTGAAAAAAGTATCGATCGACTTTGGACAGAAATTTGCACAATGAGTCTCGTGATTAAGCGAGACGCGCGTACATCAGCTGAAACGATCATCATCGTGCAACTGTTTATTTGCGATTAAAGAAAGAACTTTGCACAGAATCGCCGATAAGAGAAGTGGAAATTAGAACTTGAGAGGCGAAAAAGTTTTGCGTCGCAAGAGGATCTCCCTCGCATGCTCTGTCACTTCGATAAATCGTATCGCGATAAGTATCATAGCGCGCAAGAAACCGGCCGCGTATCCAATCGGAATTTTCCGCACAATATCGCAATGCCATTTATTATGAGTATATAGACACTGTGTACGCGCGTGCACACACGTATACGATGGGTACAAGTCTAGATCGGTTCTATTCACATCACAAATCTTACCGCTACACGAAAGCTGCATTCAGAAAAACGATCCTCCGGTTTCGAAGGGAAATTCCTCCCAAGAAAATCATCCTGCTATAAAGAAGGATTCCTCCTGCACCAAAAAATTTCTTCCTGCGTGAAAAATCATCATCTTGCTATAGGAATATTGACTTTCTGATGCAAGATAATTCCTCCTTCCATAAGAAGATATTCTCTTGGCCCTATTTTTAGAGGAAATCCTCCTCCAACTAGTAGATTCTCGTTGGTGCAAGAGTATCGTTTTCTGAGTGTGGCAAAACGGGGAAACGCGACGCGACGGTACAGCGCGATGCCGCGCGAGTGAGAGAAACCGAGTGAAACGGCCTCGTAATATGCGACTACTCCCACGCGATAGGATAGGCGCGACGCAACGTCATTGCCCCCGCGCGACTCGCGCGCTGTAAATACTTGTATCTGCTCGGAGCTTTCTTATCGCGCGCGCGAGCGGCGCTTCGAAATCGCCAGGCGAGAGAAAAAAACACTTGTCCACACTCTATCTCTCCCTCTCCATGTGTCCCCGTGGCCGCTGTTGCTGCTGTCCACGTGATTGCAACGCGCCGACGATGACTCTCGTTTCGTAGACCTACTAACACACGTGCGGCTTTTCTGTATAGATATATCTATATAGCGTGCGCGACCTTCCTAATAGACCTTGCGAAGCTGTAGCTTGTTTTTGGTCTATATATGCCGTCCCCTCGGATTTGTTGACACTCTACATTTGTAGAGTAAATCAGACGTGTCTAGGCGCGATACCGCGACGCGTGAGAGCGAAAAAACCGGGAATTTTCCATAATTTTTGGTTATAGCCTTGCTCTTGAACTATATATTCATGTTTCCTACTGAAAGGTGAGAGGGGCTCATTAAAAAAGCAGACGAGTATAGATTAACGCGCCAAAATTCGTATGAAAATCAATGCGCCTACGTGATGAAGCCGTCGGAGGTAGACGCCTTGCTGTATAGTATACAGCCTCGAAGTGCGAGACGACATATACAGAGGAAGGATGAAAGAACATATGAATGAAATTGGGAATATATAATGACAAGCCAAACCTGATTTTAAAAGATTCATACTTGTCAATTCGTAAACAATTCGTGAGACATAGGAGATTACTCAATGCGATCCAAGTTTTTGTCATACGGAAGTAAAAGAAAAGGTTGACGCTCTATTACCACAGACAGTAATTAAAAAAACATTGATTATAAAGGGTAATTTATATTTTACATCACAAAAAACTTTCCAAGATAATTGGATGAAAACTACAGTTAAGATATCTAATTTACGGAAACTTAAAAGTTTTTTTTCTGTAACTTATAAATTTTTAATCATTTTAAACAAATAAGAAAATTATAAATTTGTGAATCAAATATAATACGTAATAAAAAAAAATTTTGAAAGCAAACCGGAAGATTTTTATTGTCTGTATAGTAACGGCATTATAATTAAGGACATAACCAATAATCAAAGTGTTGAACATTATCTTTAAAACATTGCGTTGTTTTTTATTACAACTATAAGTTAATATTCTCTTAAAATGGTATCTATGATTTTCAAGCCTTGAAGAAAAAATTTACGTATCAGCGGACTTGTAAAACGTCATGACGGCTTAGTATTATCCACGATTAAAGAATACCTGGTTTGCTCAGTATCGCATGCCCGATTATTATCCAAGAATGGTCATATATATATAATATAAGAGCCCATAATTTATTTATATTTTACTCTTTGTACAGGTTTATTTATATTTCACTACAACTCTAAATAATTTCACTAACAGAGGATTTTTACGAAACTTTCATTTTTGGTAATGACGATACTAGAATTTTTCCATGAATATTTTAACGTAGTTGTCTATCATAAAAAATAATTAATTATGTTTAATGTTATTCATAACGATACATTTTTGCATCTCTATAGGAAACGATTCAATCATCACTTTCTTTTTTTTAACGATAACTTTTGACATCATCATCAAAATATACAGCTCACTCTTTAAAAAAATATCTTGGTATTTAATTCATCCTATCCTTTTCATGTTAAGTACGATAGAAACATGATAAATTCTTTAGTAACTATATCAACATCTACACCGATAGTATAATTTTTAAATATAGATTTCTTATATGCGATAATTAAAATGACATATTATATGATAAAAACGTTTGATAAGAATTGTAAATAAAACAATTGATTAATTTATTGATGAGAAGATAAAATGTAGTTTAATTGTCATAACAGAAGAAAATTCCGAGATGTGCAAAGTTCTTTCCGTATTTGATTACACTTCTTATCCACAACTAAAATTACCCTTGCATACTTCTCTTTATTAGCGTAAAAAAAATTGTAAACAGAGCAATTTAAATAAGGACTAAAGTGCAATATGATAATACAAATTTAATATAAATACTTTGAAGTCAAATCATAACCTTAGGCAGAAATTTCTTCGGTAAATAAGTCAAAACGGTGAGATACGAGTGAGAGTTACTGCTTGAGCATAAAATATACTTTTAATTCAAGAACGACACATACTTAAAACTAATCAGCTGTTTAATTAAATTCAGACGAAAATAAATTCATGAGCTTTCTGAAAAACACCTAGAGTGTGACCTATTCGAGTATTTATAGCTGCTGTAAAATAACTTGCTTGAATCAGCATTTGAATATTTTCACAAACAAGGAATATCATAATACAAAACATAGTATAATGAAACAGTAAGTAAAACCGATAAAATCTTTGAAAACACACACTATTGCGAACGAAAGGTTTTATGCACACAACGGGAATTCCTGATAGGGATACAAACACCGATGCTTATACACAAGTAAGAAATGGCAAGAAAAAGTGTTTACGCGCAAAGAGACGATAAAAATAATGAAAACAGGCAGCAACAGGTATAGTTTGCGTATCGCGGAGGGCTCGATTTCACGAGGACGTCGTCGTCGTTGCCGTCGTCGTCGTCGTCGTCGTATAGTCTTCGATAATAATTGAGCAAAGAAAATGCGGTTGCGTCGCACGCAGTTGGAGCGCTTAATCGCCGATCACGAGCCCGCCGGCTGATGTTCACGTCGCACGCGGGTGTGTACACACACGAGCGATGAGAAAAGCCCCGCCGGCGCCTGCTCGCGCGATATTACCACGGACTTTTTCTCGCGCCTCTCCCCTTCCCTTCGGATACACATGCTGTACGGGTGCATCCGTTGGACAGTTTTTGATAAGACCTGATATTTTCGTATTTCATTTAACGGAATATATGCCTAAAAGAATTGGGTAAATAGCAGTTGGGAGAAATCTCTATCACTGGTATTAGATCACTTTTTATTTTTATAATACTATAGCAGTGCCCTATCGTTGCCCAATCATATTTTACATGACCATTTCAAATCGACCAATCACAATTCTTAGAGGTGACAATCTCAAGTCCATCTTTTTTTTATATAGGATTTTCAGACAATCAACTATATTTTACAGAACCATTTTGATAGCAAGCTGCGGCAACTTAATTCTTAAAACTTTTCCACTGGGTAAATTATGAAGAACTCATTTAGTTAGGTATATTACTGCGTGTAATATTCTTATCTTTTTTTTATTGTGTATTCAGCATAATTTATAATTGTATTAAAAAAAAATTAATTTTGTTAATTATAAAGAGAAGAATTAAATAACAAAATCAGCATAACCGAATTGTTTATGAGACAAAATGTTGTCGACTTTATTAAAAAATATAGTAATTAAAAAAGTACCTTTTTCCTATTATAAATAATTCGCACCATTACTATACTTTTATAAAAGATTATGTGCGGCTATTTCATTTTCGAGAAGCATAAACTCCTTATATATTTTTATCTTTTCAAAAGTACATTATTTTACAAGATGTATAGCTATGTGAATTAAGGAGTATTCTGACGTCAATTTTCAAACCGCTGCCGATGTAGATATAACTGTAGTGATTGTGACATGTTATTTTCGTATTCAGAAAAAGCAGTGTAATACGTAATATGTTGATTTCTCTAAAAGAGTATCATGCATATACTGCATGATACATTTGTTCCATTATAATAATATTCACTTGCGTATATTGAAAAAGTATCTAAAAAAATCATCAAACTAATAATGTGGTAACAATTTATCTATTGGCAAAAATTAACTTTAGATATTTCATACTTTGTCTTGACAAATTATAAGTTTTTCGTGAAAATTTTATTGATCAAATTCTATAGTATATAAATATTTAAAACGTGTAATTACTGTATTGTCATAAAAAATCTTTTATCTGTTTTATGTCATAAAAAATTTCAGATACTTTTTACTTCTTTTTTATCCTAAATTAGAAATTAATTGCCCATCATGCTTATGAGTAATTTATTAATAGGGCTACCTATGATGATTTTTGTTGGTTTATTAGGTATATTTTATTATAATTTCTATCACAGTACTTTATCGAATCAAAAGAATATAACTTATCAAATATACAAAAAATACTTATAAAAAACTATTACGGTACAACCCGTAAATGAATGAAAAAATATGTGTATCGCTGTAGGTTACCAACAGTCAAATAACTATTATAAAATACTTTATAACCGTAATCTAAGAATGTTACCATTATGATGAATTCATCAATAATTTAGTATATATTATTTGTAATTTTATTATTTTAAATATTGTACAAAAATTTAATTAAAGTACATAGTTAAACGTATTTATTCTTAGTTATAACGTTTTTTTATAATCGTTTTATATGAAATTAGTTTTCCTTTTAAAGAACTATAATAATGAACAACTTTGTTTTTATTATTTCTTTTATCTTGGCTAAAAATATATAAATAACATTTAAATAATTAAACTTTGAAAAAATTCAATAAAAAACTAATGGATAATACTTTTTATACTCTAATAAATCAAAAAACAAGATGAACAATACTTTTAGAGGTGTTGTTGTTTTTTACAGCAGTGAATTTACATAAAACTTTCCACTAAATATCCATAAATCCATTTAAAGTACTACTTATAGCATAGTATATATTTTTTAAATATTATGTAAGTCGTTCGAAATAATATCTAAGGAAAATATGAACTTTATTACTTAATTTGTGCGTAAACACAAAGAAACGGATGGAAGTAATCTAATGAATGACACACTAACTGGTTGCTCAAAAACAACGTTCACAATGTGTATAACTGTTATAGTTATATATTTAAGTAATTTATACAATAAATTCGACAAGCATATATGTGTATTGAATGAAGCTCTCAAAATTAATATAAAATTTTGAAAAATAATAAACAAATGTAGGATGATATATTTTTCTGAATTAATCATCAGTACGTAAACTCTATTAAAATATGCTAGTACAGATAATTCACATGTTTTTAAGAGTTTATTGTGCATTATAAGTAAACTGTTGTAGAAAAATCGTCTTGGCCATTTAACTATCCTGCTTTGTACAAAAAAGTGCAACTGCAGTCGTAGTTTTCCGCGCAATCCAGCTGGACATGCTATCTTTTAGCTTTATCGTGCGTCTGTAACGTAATACAAATTTTCGTCATACGAGCGCGTCCAGTCATCGGTAAAACGTGGTTTATCAAATCGGAGTGTATATAAAGACGAGAATGATGAGAAAAGAGAGAAAGAGGCGAGGCGAAAGGCGTGCGAAAGGCGTGCGAAAAGAACGGAAAAAAGCACGGAAAAAGCGCAGGCCCCCTTTGTTTTGCTCTCCACTCTTATCCGGGCGACAACGCCTGAGCTGATAAAAGCATGCCACGTGTGTGTCGGCAGTGCTCTTGTGAGAACAGAAAAAAAGCGCAAGAGATCAACGGAATATTGCGGTGAATGCTCGCAAATAAAACATGTAAATTTATATAAAATATACTTGTCGGTACTTTTGAGGAGATTAGTACCTATAGCTTAGAATTGGATTACGTGACTATAAAGAAATAATGAACCCTGGGGTTACCGACTTTGGGAAAAGGGGTTGAGATTTCTCCCCAAAAGTCGCGATTCTTGCTTTGAAAATTTTGAACAGCCTCCTCAAATTGCCAGGACCTCTTCAAAAGTACCAATATATGCATCGATACATCCTGAAAAGTACCAATTATTGCGTTTATAGCTATATATACGTAACATTCCTGTTTTTGCTTAATACCAGGTGATATTCTTCGATGCATACATCAAAGAAACTTTGACTTACAAGTACAGTCAGCCTAATCAGGTTTCAGCAAAGAAAAGTTACATTACCCATACCAAATTGTGATTTTCGTGTCGTTGTGAAAAACAATTGGTTAAACTGTCAATTCCGTCAACCATTAAATCAAAAACATTTCTTTTTTTATCGATGACGATGCTGGCGTCAGAAAAAACGCCACGGTCGTTGCGATAATCACTCGGAAACACCGGCTCACACCGACGTAGTGAACAATAACGCGATAACATGTACTTTGTACGTGTCACGGCGGGAACGGTTATTGCGCGTAAACCTTGCCACATGTGGTGTAACTTTGCGCAATAACTGGAGAGGCAGGGCCGAATCGAGCATCACAGGACCCCTGAACATACGAATTAGAAAATATAAATTTGAAAACGATTTTGCTTTCACACAAAAGAAGCTTTATGAAGGTAGAAAATAAATTTACAAGAAAATATGTTAGAAACGTGTTTAGAGTCATTGGGAGTCAAATTTATTTTTAAAAAAATGTCTGTATTGACATGTGTCTGGGCACAAGCGTATGGGTATAACACTGTATTTTTACGGTTATTGAAAGAAATATTAGTGAGAAATTGATGAACTTCTGCATTAACTTCAATAACGAAGTATAAATTCATTTAACTTAAACAAAACAATTTGTACATTATTAAAAATGTTTAGTATTACTATTTTTTGATGAATCTTTTATAATTTCTTTGAATAACCTTGATTAACCCATATTTAAAAACTATAAATTGTGAAAAATGTTATATATATATAAATGATATAAATGATTTCTTTAAATATTTTATTTAAACTTTTCAATCAGTTTATTTAATTTTTTAGTATTATGTTACAATTTCAATCAATTTTTAACAAAAGATTTAATAAATAACAAATTTAACTTTGTAGTGAACATTACTATAAAAAATCAAAGCGTAATGATGGTTACCACATTTATTGTTATGTGATGTTATCAAATTCTAATTACTTCAATTTAATAAATAAAATAATGAAAAATACAATAATATTATTTAACATCGCATTTATTATAGAGTCAGTAGAAATTAGATGGCATGAATCTAAGTTGATCTGGTATAACCTTCGAATATATGCTATCAGTATATTGATTCTAATTTCGTATAATCTATTATTTGAACAAATATATGAGCATATATATCAATTAAAAATTTAATAATAAAAAGTGACTTGATCATAAAATATTCCAACAAAAGTTATTAAACAAATTCCAGGCATATGTATGAAATAATACAAGAGATAAACTTATTTTCGAAAGAATAAAGTTTATACATTTAGCGCTGATCATTAAAAAAACGTCACACATCTGAAGAATAACATCGGAAACTGATTATACTATAAAAAAATTTAATGAATTGTAATATGACATTAACCCACTGACGACATTAGCCAATCTGCGAATGTAAAAAAAAGCGACTGGAAAGAACGGTCAGTCGTCGGCGACCCGCGGGCGCTCGGGACTCGGGGCCCCGACAGTTATGTACCTCACTGGCAATAACCGCTATCGCGAAAACTTCAAGGACACTCGGGACGATTGCACCACATTGGCGCAACATTTCACTATCCTATGAGTCACCCCGGGCAAGGTATAAGGCAGCGCCGCCCGACGCTCGGCTCACTCAACTCTCGCCTAAGGTAACGCGCAAAAGTGTATACGCGCCTCTCCCGCAGACTCGCATATAGCTCTCTCTCTTTCTCTCGCGTATAGGCACGACTGCGCGTATCACTCCCACTCTCGCTCACCTAACTGCTCCGTACACTGCACACAACACACGAGTCGCGTTACAGTGTACTCGCGAGTTGACTGCTTCAGACGTGCGCGTAAAAATGCAGCTCCTCTTCCACGGCCGCCATCACCACCATGATCAGCACCACGGGAAAAAAGCTTACCACAAGGGCAAGAAGGCGCACAAGCTCATGAAGAAGATCGCAAAGCTCGAGAAAATAATTGGCAAGTACAGTATCGACGGTCGTAAGGCCTCCTCGTCTGACAGCGGCTCGCCTTCGGACAGTGACAGCAGTGCTAGATCGCAATCACACTCGAGGCGCTTCCACAAGCGCATGAGCCGCTTTCAGCGTCACCATCACAAGCATGGAAAGCGTTTCGGCTCCCATGGCCGTAGTAGCAGCAGCTCCAGTAGCAGCTCTAGCTCCAGCTTGACGAGCAACGGAGGCTCGGGGTCACAGTCCCCGCATCATCGCCGTGGACCGCATCATGGACCGCCGCATCATGGACCACCTCATCACGGACCGGCTCACCCCCACCATGGAGGTATGAGGCACCATTTTACCAGGTCGAAGTCGTTCTCCGGACGCCCTAGCGGTTCTCCACCGCCGTTCCTTCGAGGTGGCCCCCACTGGCGTCACCGCTGCCGTCACCCTTCAGGAGAACGTCAGAACGGTATTCGTGGATGCCAATATACGGCAATCAATCCATTCAACACTGAACCCCAAGAAAAATCGGCAGAAGACAATGAGGCCGAACGTGAACAGGTTCTCGTGGATCTAGCCTGCGATGAGGCCGAGGTTAACGATCACAACCAGGAAGTGAACGGCGAACCTGCGGAGGATGTGGAGAATGCTCCCGAAGGGCCGGAGCTTGATGCCACACTGGCGGAAAATTGGGCGAGGATCGTCCGAGAGGGATTGCCAGATGGTGCTCGAGAAGTGCTGCTGGAAAAGTATCCGATAAGTCGAAATTGCACAGCCTTGAGAGCGCCGAAGACTAATGCGGAAATCGTACGTGCCGCCACAGAGGCTGCTGTTAAGAGAGACAAGATACAAATGTACGAGCAGAGCGAAATAGCCACTGGACTGACGGCCCTGGGCCGCGCGATCACAGATTTAAATAACAAGTCTGAGCTGAGCAAGGACAAAGAAGTTGTAGATATTCTGGAAACTATGAACGAGGCTGCGGTTATCCTTGCCGACGTTCAATACAATATGACGAAAACGAGACAGGCTTTTATGCTGCCGGAATTGAACAAGAAAGTACGAGCTGTTGCTGAGACTTGCAACGAGCCCGACGTATTTCTCTTTGGAAATAATTTTGGGGAACAAGTCAAGGATATCAAAGGAAAACATAAGAAAGCCTGGAAGAGACAAAACGGCGTAGAACAATGTGAGAAGGAAGGAAAGCGGAAGCATGCCGATCACGATTGCGAAAAACGAAAAATAAAACGGCTCGAGTCGATGGGGCCATTTAAAAAGGGATTCGCAGGATGTCAGCATGGAAAAAAACATTGAGCGGAATGCAATGATTGCTTCATGTAAGTAAGAAAATATCAAGTACACGAAATTATATTATTTTTATTGAGTTTTATTCTGCATGATACTTGACCCAGAAAATACAAGTGTTATTTTTTTCTTTTATAGTGAACAAAATTATTGAAAAAAGCACCATTGAAGAGTGTCAATAATTATAGAAAAATCCTAAATATCATATCAGTAATGAAACAATTGTATCAAATTCATTCGATCCATATTATTTTACTTGAAGGAGTAGAAAATAATAAAACGGAAAAATTTCTATTTTGGTATGGGCTGCTATTGAGTATTACGGTAAGAATGTTTGCACGTCAGCTGTTAGCTCGTCGAGGTTGGGTAAAACGTGATCTGCGCGGAGAAAGATACGATCCCCTCCTTCCACAATCGCCGCTTTGCATAATTTACATTCTTTGCTGACTCAGAGTTGACCATCATTTACTTAATATTTAGTTTATTATTTCTATTGAAAGTTGTTATCATAAAGTACATTCTAAATTACTTTTATTTTTATTTTCATTAATATTACTTTTTTATATCTTTAAAATTTTAATATTTATACTTACGAATTCAATTGAATTTTTATTTCATTTATTTTAAATATAGTTACGTAAACATATTTGTATAAAGTCGATTTAACCTTGAAATTAATTGTTTTTCCGGTCATTACGAAAATGAAAACGAACAATAATGTTGATCATAACTAAACTTGCAATTGTAAATAACATTTCAAATAACAATTTGAGTACGATTATAATATTTTCAGTTACTATATAGTGATCTATAACATTTTTTGTATAAATTATATTCAGGTTTAAATAACATCTTCTATCGACAATAATTTTTATAAAGGCAAAGTTTTCCTTATTAATCATACTTATGTTTTTTATTAATTGTAATAACACCTAAGTAACGCACTTTTTACTTGATTAAATTTTTTAAACGATTATACGTTTAACTAATCTTTTAAATTTCACTTTACTTTTCGAGTCGTATGATTGCTAATAAAATTAACTATATATCATAACATGTATATAAAGACTCAAATTAAAATAATATATTAAGTGATATGGCAATAAAATATCTAACATAGATTTTCTTTTTTGCAGGTATTTTCAGTTATTTGCTGCCAGAAATATCCTACATACTCTAAAACTTCTAAATAAGGATGTCATGTAAAGGTTCAGCACAGAAGAATACGTATTGTAGAATGTAGAAAAGCACTGGATGTACAACTATTCTGATAAAAACTTACATAAATATAATTATATACTTAGAAGTATTATTGCAAAAAATCGACAAAAAACCAAATTTTTGTACTCAATTTTATAAACCCAAATAAAAATTAATAAAACCATCATATTTGTTTATTATTTACCAGAACTCTCACCATAATTAGCATGTTACCATTAATATATTGATATGATTTTTGTACTAATTCTTGTTAACTTGAATTTTTTTTTACTCTGTATAACTTCGTAGAAATATATTATTGATTTATAAAATAAAATCAGTTTGGATACAACAGTAGATTAATAGTGCTAGTATTTGATAACTCTCGGTGATTGTCCTTACGATAATTTGAAAAAAACGAAAATGACTGAAAATGGAGAAATGGTTGTCATTAACTGCTACGAATGTCACGTAAAATTTTTAATCTTTATAGTTTAGATTATTGAAGGAAAAGTAACCCAATGTTAAAAAGACAGTCAACTTATACTTACAAGGATCTGTGTTAGTACTTATCTCCAATTGGAATGCATGAAAACGGATAACAAATTAAAAAATTTTTTGTAACATTAAATTTCCTAGTATTTCATAAATTCTTTTTAAATATGTTTAATATATTATACATATATTCTTAAAAAATTAAGTAAAAATTAAGTATATGTACTTCAAATTCACATACAAAGATTTGTATATCGTACGGCTCGTTGGCTTTTTAGAGGAATATTTGCTCTTTTCGACGAGTATGTTTTCAATACAAAACCTATATCACAGCTATATCAACAAATTTAAAAACCGCTTATTCCCACTCGTATACGTTTTCAGTTTCATGTTCTGTTTATTTATATATATATTAGATATGAATTCAAAGTCTTAATTATTTTTTATCAGTACATTTTTTACTGAAAACAAACATAATCGTATAGCAGATAAATGTTACTTCACTTTATAATATCATAAGATTTTTTTAATCATATTCTTTCGATTATTATTAAATAGTATATTATGCAAAAGCCGTAGAAAACTTATATTTTAATTCACGTTTATTCTTTTTACTGTAAATATTGATATACTTTTTAAAATATTTTTAATAGTTTTATCAATCACAAATATAGCTTCATGACTACGAAAAAAAATGTTCTCTATTTATGTGTGTATTTTGCGTATCTGTGTATATTTATTTGCGTTTATCATTATACTAAATAAAAGTTATGCTTAATATAAAGTTAATATTGATCCTACCGGAAATACGCTATATAGAACACTAAAAGCTGCTGAAATGGCTTGTGATTTGAATTACGAAAATAACAAATATAAAATAAATAAAGACATTGGACTTAAAATAATTAAACGTGAGTCTAAGATAGAATGGGAAGAACAATGGAAAGACAATAAAAATAAGTGCCATCTAAAAAAAATAAAAAATA
>JAYJLV010073000.1:0-15406 GCA_036873485.1 Torymus texanus
ATATATATGTACGCGGCACATTGCGTTTTATTCATGCCAATTAAATAACGCGCGAAAAGCTAATCGTCCGTATAGAATGAACGGTAATAATCTTTACGATCCAATTTTAAGGTACGCATCGATCAGAATCGATAATTTTTTTTCTTTTGTTTTACGATTATGAACATCGATTTTAATCGTGACTTTTAAAAGAAGATACCACACGGACGCGTGCTCGGCACTTGTTACTACATGACGCACCGCAGTTACATGCAACCAGTTGCTCAATTGTATAACTGGCCTTTCACATCAAACTTAGAGAATGACTCACTGCTCGCGCCGATCACGTGTGTGCCTCTTCGGTCCGAGCGCGTTTCACGGTCGTGTTTATGGTGCACGTGCTGCGCGTGTTTTGGGCCTTGCCTCTTGGCCTTCCGCGTAACAATACGAGATAAGATCTTTACACGTAACCTGTGACTATTTCAGAATCGTAGTTAACGGTTTGATCGATTTTATATAATAGATTTTATTGCAGGGTTGAGTACAGCGTTTACGTATTGTTTGTAATCGCAGATAGGTGGTGAAAGTTTCGAATGCTTACAATCTTCAGCTTTCGTATTACGAGAGTTAAGAAATTTACGAACGATTATGGTATTAGACATTTTGTTATTAAAGAATTACATTGGTACTTACGAATGTAGAATGTGGAATGCGCAAAGGCAAATGGTACTCACCTGGAACAAAAAAGAAAAAAATTGCACGTTAAAATTTGCATTAACTTTTATTAACAAAAGGGCCGCTTTTATTAACGCTTCGACGCGCATAACTTTCCCATCAAAATAAAAGCAGTCAGAAAATTTTCAACCGTGGCTGCGCACAACTCGCTCGCAACATACATGCGCGCGGCGTTGAGTGAACGCCGCGCTTTGAATATACGCAACGATCCTTATAATTGCAGGATTTACTTCACCGCGGTAAAAACTCCCTAGTCCCCCCCCCTCCCCTTCTCCTTTTTAGTGCCCTTAAAAATAATCTTCGGACGAACGGCGTGAACAGTTTTACGCCGCGCGCACCTTGCGTTCACTATCTTTCATATATATGTATACGTACGCGTGCTTTTCGAGTAGAACGAAATTCCCCCGTTCACGCGAACACAGTAATCTTTCGAGAACGAAGAATAGCCAAGAGTAAGCTAAGCGCGTGCGCATAAATATTCGTATCGGGAGCGTGAACGCGCCGTTGTAAACGACCGATTCTCTGTGTATATATATATACATATACATACGACGTTGAAAAGCGTTCATTCAGGAGATCGTAGACGTGTAGTCTCCCCCCTCTCTCTCTCTTTCGTTCTTGCTGCCACGCATTTTTAGGTGAATGGGAGGTCGCGACGATGTAATTCAGAATTTAAGCGGTTATGGAACGGCGCAGGCGCTGTAGACGAGGATAAAACGATCGCGGAGAGAGTTTTGTCGCTTTTCACATCATTAGAGCGCGCTGGAATGGGTATACGAATGTAAGCTACATTGTATGGTAAAGGCATTTTTTTGCATGTAGTTACAGAGTATTCGAAGAGAAGGTATTTCATTGTATTCATATATATACTATATCGTTACTCTCATTTTTAAAAAAGATTAACCATATAATGTGGACATTACATGATTATTATATTTTCTCTAAACAACTATGAATTCAACAATTTCAGCTATATTAAAATATTGATAATGGGGATCATTATAAAATTGATTTTATCTGTCGGAATTCTTTAATGTATAATTTATGTATATAATTATATTATATTTAATTAATTTCCTGGCGGTAGATAATCTACTATTCAGTATTCAGTCGATAATATATCGATGAACCTCGATATATAACTGGATTCCCCTATTCATGGGATCAAAAGTATTTCATTCTTTCTTTTCTATACTTTCATCGAACAATTCTAATGTTATCATCAACAAATACACAACTACCCGTATATCCTTGGGCATAGAAAAAAAACAGTATTAGAAAAACCAAGCTGCACATCCCCGCATGGTTCCCAGCCTTTTTTTATCCATCGTCTTGCGCTCCACCCGATTCAAGCTAACAATGCGCGTATCTTAACAGCTCGATCTCCCACGGACACCTCTCGTCGCCTCTTTTCTTTCATTTCTTAAACACATGACTCGTAGACTCGGCGTCATCAAACCAACGCCTCTCTCTCTCTCTCTCTCTCTCTCGTGCCCACAGTTGCCCGTAACTTTCATTACGACACACGACATTATTTTTACGAGAGAGAGAGAGAGAGAGAGAGGCAGAGAACATCTCTCGAGGCGTCAGCGGAACGCTCAGCACTATGCGACTCTAAAAAGAAATCCCCACCCTTTTTCTTCTCTAGCTCGCGCTTGCGGACGACTGAAGAAGAAGGAGAAGACGGACGGCGGCATAAAATCTTTTTCCTTCAAACACACTCCGGCTAATTGCATAATTTAACTCCGTGGCAAGGCCGCTCTCTCTGTCTCTCTCACTCGCGAGCAAGCGAGCGACTATACCACTGTCGAAGGGCTTTTACTGCGTGAGCGAGCGAGCGAGCGAGCGAACGCCGTTAAAAGTATCCCGAAAGGAAGCAGCGGCGGCAGCGGCACAGCGCTAGTTAGAAAGGCGCGAAGAGCGCGATATACTCGCGCTGCGCATGGGTCAGACCGCGCGTGCGCGCGAGCACTTAGGCGGACACTTTCTTGCTCGGGCAAACGAACTATAAATACCCCCATAACTTTGCGAAAAAAGGAGTGGAGAGTGCGCCGAAGAATCTGCTGCTGTGGAGGCTGCCCCCTCATGCATTTATACATTGAGAGATGAAAGTCTCTCTACGGCTACTGTACGGGAGCTCTGGCCGCCTTCTCAAGTGGCTTTGGCCGATAGCGAGCGTTTTTGCCTCCCGATGAGAGTGCTTTTATTTTTGGCAGCGGCGAAAAACATGAAAAACGCCTGCTCTCTCTCTCTCTCTGCGCACAGGCTTTACTCCATTTCGCTCTCTCTCTCTCTCTCTCTCTCTCTCTCTCTCTCTCTCTCTTTCTCTCTCTCGTGGTATGACTGCTGTTGATCGCAGGCTGCTGCTGCTACTGTCGAGAGTGTACGAAGTACATATATACACACACACACACATACATGAAAGGGGTCGTGTAAATAACGCGAATGACTATTTGTTGATCAGACCTTTTTCCTCGGGTTTCTTTTTCATCGATTCGTCCGGTACACATTCGATCATCAAAGCGATGGATATGTGCGTGTGAGGTGCGGATATTTTTGAAAATGTACCTCTCGTTATGCTTGTTTGTGCGTAGAATACGCGTGCGGTGCTTTTTCTCTTATATGCCCAGCTCTGCTATATACTCGCGCAACGTTACAATCGTGTTATTGCAAATAGAGAATGTAGTTAGTCGTGTGGAAATTTTGTCGAAACAATAAGTACTGTCGCTGATTGTGTGTTTTGACGTGAGAGTGCGAAGTATACGTGGCATATATTATGTGTTATTCAATTTGAAAGAAAGATTTTGCAGAAAAATTAATCAGCTTCCGTATAAAATTGAAATTTTATTGAAAGATTTTTAATTTTCGTTTTAACTCTCATTAAGATTCAGTGCCATATTACGTAAATCATTTATCTCGAAATGGTGTAATGAAGCAAGGCTGTAACTGATATTTCAATAACATGAATGTGATCGATGTCAAGTTATTTAACGCTAATTAAGCGTTATTAATTTCACATTCGTTAGCTTATTTTCTATGTAAATTTTGAATACACTGATTGGATTAATGATGCTTCCAGCAAATTCGAGATATGTTATAGGACTGCCACAAATGTATAATTTAACTTCTTGTAATTTAATTAGATGGGCTAATCAATTCGTTTCCGTAATTAAATAATTTTTTTTCAAAAATTTACATTTATTCAAATGTATTTATCCATTTGAAGTATAAATATTTAAAAGATTTAATACACTGTTAAATGTAAATACTAAATTTGCTCTTTATTTAATAGTAAAACAGTAATTACGGCAAGCATCGATATAACATTAATATCCAACACATATTATAGCAAACGAAATTATGCTATTATGATTAATTAATTATATGATATTAATAATTAAGATTACTTAAAAAATGGTAGTTTTCTTTGCCTCAACAACGCTATGTATACACGCAGTTGATGTCACAGAAGAACAAAGCCAATCATTTCTTCGTACTTCAATTTAACGTTCATAACTTCAGTTAATCTGCAATAAATCAAGTAAGTATACTTGTTTTCGTAACGCGCCATCAATATGAATATTTTCGGAATTCCTCACGAATTCTTCGAGGCACACTCGACCACCAATTAAGCCTCATTACAGAAATCTCTCTCACCGACAATTAAACCCTGCGCGCGCGCGTGCGTATATAAGACGAAAGAGATATTCCGAGAAATCTAAAGTCCCGAGAGATGGAGAAGAGCGAAGCCGAAGAGGCGGGGAGACGACCAAATTGGTGATATCCCTCCCTAAAGGAAGATTGAACGGTCCCTTTACTGCAGCAGTCAGTTGGGGCGGAGAGCGAGAGCGAGTGAGAGAGATAGCAAGGTCATAATTTTTATTATTACCGGCAATTAGTCACGAAGCACGAATTAATCAAGACTCGCGCGCGGAGCTACGGCACAGAAAAAACGAGGAGCAGTTCGCCACGCGCGACCTTCACGAATAATTAATTAGGGTTGAGGTCACGCTTTTTGCATTTCGCACTCGGCAGCGGGAATCGCAATGTACGTGCCATCGCACCTTCTGCAGCAGCAGCAGTGCCGTGCCTGGAGGCTGTGCTACTGGTCCTGCAACGGAAGGCCTCTTAATTCGTTTAATCGACATCGTTTACGAGAAGTGGACCTCTTTACTCTATCGGACGCTGCATCGACGACGAACGATCCTTTTTGTTCTTCGCCTTTACTAATTTGCGGTACGGCTATTTGCGAAGAATGTAGGTTGGACGATGGAGAGAGACGTGATTTTGTGGTGGAATATTTTCGAATGCCAATTTCACAAATTATACATGCTCGCAGCGACTGTGTTCCCATTAATGGAAAGATATTATTTAGAATGACAGAATGAGTTATGAAGGATTAAGTGGACGGTAGCTAAATAATTTTCTCATTGGTGCGGTTTGACAAATTCAATTAAATTGGAGCATTCGAGAGATCTTTAAATAACTTCGTTGCTTTATTAATACTAGAGCGATCGAGGTCGAAATATTTCATTATTTGTACTCAAATACGCGGATAGTATTCGACAATCAAAAATATATATCTATTAGACTATCGAATATTCTCATGCTATATATAAGCATAATAACTAATGACAACGTGATAAAACGTCAAATTCAATTATAATTAATTTCGTACATAAGAGTAGTAACTGAATTAAAAAAAAAATCTGTATATACCAAAATTCCCACGATATCAAGCACGTTATCAGTATGTTGGTAAGGTCAACATTGCAGACACTTCTACCACACAGCAATATATAGCTTTACTAAATAGGCGTCGTTAACCTACACACATTATCTTCCTATTCAAGAAACAAACTTTTAATCAATACAAATTGACGAACGCGAGCCAAAGGACGCAAAACAAAGGCAGAAAAAAAGCGCTCGTTTGTCCAAGCCGCCGACGTTTCCTGCGATTAAGCGTAATCAGCCTCGCTCTCGGACTATACACGCGTACGCGAGTGTACATGAAAAGTCGCGCGCACTCTCTCTCTCTCTCTCTCTCTCCTGTCTCGCGGCGTTCGCTGCAACCGACGACGGGCCTCGGGCGTTTGATCGGGGCCGGAGCATCGGCGATTCGTTAATTAGCCGGTCATTAGCGTCGATGATCCGTCGAGCTCTCATCCGCCTCGTTAAGGCGAGACAATACGCAACAAATCACTGCGCTAATAAGCGCTGCCGCATAGAGACGCAAGGAGGAGCTTGCACGTAAGCTTCGGCAGTTATGCCTGCTGCTCTACTGTAGCAGCGAGTTCCGAATCAAAGAAGATCGTAAATAAGACGCATAGTCAAGAGAAAGTGAGAGGGAGGGATTTATGTGCTAGCACATACGTTACCGCGTGCCGGCAACGAAAATATTTTCACGTGCGTGCGCGACGAGGGTGGCTTACAGCTTCTTCTTCTTCTTCTTCGGCGTGTGTTTTCTGACAAAATTCTCAACGCGTCGTTATTGGTCGTGGGATGGGAGCTTTTTGATGCGGAGACACATACATACACATACATTGTGCTTCGACGTTTTTCTCGAGGGGGCATACGAAGTATCGTGCGAAGTGATGCTGTATAGTATGCAAACGAGGTGGTTTGAAATATAGCCCGTGAACAAATGTTTTCGTAGTTATCGAGTTGTTTTCGTAATTTATTGGACTGCGGAACGGGTGTTTACCCACTTTTGGGCAATTTGTAACGCTGATGTAACACGATAATGGAATTACAGAAGTCGCGAGTTTGTTCAACCGTATATTTATGTTTGATTATATAAATCAACAAAGATTTAGGATCGGCTTTGGCTCGCGCTTGCATTACGCGAATTAATCGCGTCATTAGTCAATTAAGTCAATTAAGAGGAAGACGCTGGCTTTTTCGCTGATTAAGCTCTCGGATACGAAGCATCGAAAGTATAATAACGAAATATCGCAATCGACAATATAATAGCAAAGAGTTAAAGCCTTTAAATCATACCACTGGCACTTGCATTATTTATGAAAACCACCCTCCAAACGTAGACAACGAAACTCTATATATATAATCCCCGCGTATCTTTTGTGAAAATTCGTTCTCAATACTCTTTTATACAAATGCAAGGAGTAGTAGCCGGGGAAGAACCGCGAACGATAACCGTCGTCGGCTAGTAGTCCTATAAATATGCATGGGAATCCGGGTCCCGTGCGCGCACTCGACGCGTGTATATATACAAACACACACATACACACACACATGCATACACGTATGGCGCAAGAGAAAGCGAAAGGAGGAGGAAGAAGAAGGGAGCATACGCGATATACGGAGAGTGAGAGAGAAATTCTCGGGGAAGTCCCAGAGCAAACATAAAGTCGCGTTTGCGCGCGCACGCGTGCCCTTTTCGGTGCAGCGCGCACTGCTGATCTACTGTTCTTCTCCCCGCTGCGACGAAAGTTGGACAGTGAGCAATCGCCCTCGACGTCTCTCTTAAGGACTGTATTTATGATAGTCGCTTTCCAAACAAAGATCGTATGGGGAAAGTCGATTCGCACTCATTTCTCTCGGGCTCGCTATATACGTATAGCTCGGTTCTTTTTAGGGGAGTGTTATGGGATGACTTTCGTTCCCTTCTATATACGCGAAGGGGCTTTATAGGTTTGATGTTTTTCGTCTTTAAGCTATGTTATTTGAGACGGCAAGAGGCTCAAAAATGTCTGCTTTTTGACTGTCGGGCTGTACAAAGAACGGTTCTTTTTTAAAGAAACGTATATATTTCTTTCAACACGTCGTAGAGTTTTTCTTTTCAAGAGTTTATTTCTCGTAAAATAATTCCGGTTTGTAGAAGAATTTAAAAAAATTTAGGTACATAGCAAGTAAAATTTTCATGAAAGAATCTTTCACAAACTTTGAGGATTATTTTTCAAAGTATTTTTTGGAAAAAATAAGATGTTCAAAATACATGTCAAATTATGAATATAAAAATATACGTACGCCGGCTTCTACAGTAACCAGTTTATCTCCTTTCAATTATGGTATATCAGGGATAAAGTTATGTGGTATGCAAAGACACGTGATAGATAAAGTTTTTCTTTTTAAAGCTGCACCGATCGAAAAGTAATAGATATTGCGCACGGCAAAGCCTAGGTAGTAAAAATAACCCGCAATTGCTCAATAAAAATTTGTTCTATTTTTAAAAGAAAAACTCGCGCGATATTGCGCCTGCACACGTATATACACGCGTATATATATATGTACACGGGGCACATACGTTGTAACAAATGGAGTCGGGCGAAGCACAAAATATCGAGCAGCATAATCCCACGGGATTCTGTTGGTTTTTCCCGTCGCCCGAAAAATAAGAATGATGCAGCAGGCCGCGTAACACCGGGGCTTTAAAAAAGCGATATCATGCCTCGAAATAATTGTGCCGCACCGCTCGCCCTTCCCCCTCTGTCCGTTCCTCTTTTCTTTCTCTTTCTTTCTGCTTTTTTTTCTTCCGACGTGCGCGCCGCCGCCGCCGCGTTTTTTTTAATTCCAACCTCAAGGCCGCATCGATAAGTGGATACTTTCTATAAAGAGAGCATTGTCGGCACGAGGTACGGGTATATTGAGTGGCTATATACGGCTGCTGCTGTTGCTTCTGGACTTAATGGAAAAGAGTGAGAGAGATTTACCGAAATCTTCCATTTCGGATATAATATAGATGGAGAAGAGTCTCGTCATTATTACAACTCCTCTCTTGGAGCTATCTCTGTTCGATTCCCTTTGGCGCGCGTCGAATCGAAATAGCGATCGGAGCGAAGTCATTCAAGAGATTGCCATGTATGGAGGGCATCATTACGCGGAGGGGGGAAAAAATTGATGTTTCTTCGGGAATATAGTGTTTTAATTTTTTTTCATGCACGTTGTTCCTTGGATTTCTCGTAATGAGTTTGGAAAAGACACAATAAAGCAATGTCATCACTTACTATTATTAATGCCTGCTTCAATGTTGGGTTTACACGATTCAACGTGTAGGTAAATGAACTTTTATTTTTTTAAATAATACTCACATCGAGAAGTGTATCAATGCAAATTACAAAACTGAGCGCGTGTATTCAATTCATCCAGTCCATACACACTTCACTTTGAATGACGTGTTACGTCCTTAATATACTCGATCTGTCAAAATATTACACCCAAGAGTAACTACTACTCTACACCGATGCTAATGGCATCCCTTTGATCCACTCGGATACAAGGAATAAAAACAAGGCTCTGAAGAAAGAAAGAAAAAAAAAACAGGATCAAAAGTCCGATTTTACGGCCCACGCCGCACGCACTCTCCCATTCAAAACCATGCGGCCTTATTTCACTCGAAACGAGATAGATAGTGAAAGCAGCGCGCGAGGAAAAACGAAGGAAGAAACAACGCGACGAAATAAAAGAGGAGGACGATGCGAGCTCAAGCGCATGCGGCTTTTCTTTCACTTCTACGTGAGAGAAAGAGAGACAGAGAACGCCGGTGCACACGCGACGCGCACGGTATATACTATGAACGTTGAGAAAAATTCAAAGACGATTTATAACCGCCGGCGAACTGTCGACGCTGTGTACCGGGAAATTTCTCACTGCTAGCGCATACACGTAATATGTATAGTGTATATAGCACAAACATGCGACAGGCGAATGTATAGTGACTGGATAGGCGAGCGGATAGATAGTAAGAATTTAGTTCTTGGTATTGTTGTTGTCGAGCAAGATCATTGGAAAGTATTCGCGTGCATTGTATTTTAAAAATATTTTAGTTCAATTATTATATAACGCTACAGTAAATTTTTTGTAATTTTATATACAGTGTATCTGAGCTGAAATCCGTATACACGTTTATATTGATCTAATGCAATGAACTTTGATTACTAAATCGAACTAATTTATTGGATTGCGCTACCTAGTTTACCACTTTTGAAATCATAATTAACGATCAAACGAACCTTCTTTATGTGGAGCTTGATTGGAGTTGTAATATATATAAACCCCTCTGTGATTGATGGATTGAATTCTTAATCAAAGTTTCACGCGCGCATCTCTTTTTGAATTACAAAATACACAGTTTTATTCATTCGTCCGCGTATATTCATATGAGTTGAATCAGCTACAATAAAAAAAAACACAATGCAATTAAAAATTTAAAACAAACATTCGTCCTTAATTTCCAATGAAATGAAAAATGAAAATTTCGCATCGACTTTGCCAGCTAAAAATCAGCCGCATCGCTATCATTAATAAATCTACGCAGCAGTATAGCGCATTACATCGCTTTCCCAAACGCGTTCTTGATGTCTCATTCGGCGCACGACGAGCCAACAAACTACGTCCTTTTTCATCTCGGGTAGCGATAAATTCCGGCAAGCATGCGCGCGGGTGTACACTCCACCACCGTGGAAGATGCACAGCTGGACACGATAGAAAAGAGAGCAGCAGCCGCAGCAGCAACAGTAGAAACGACGTCGGCAGTTATCTCGGCCAAAGCCGAAGTCACGCGCGCTGTCTTGTTTTCTGAGGAAACAAAGGGGCGCCGCCGCACTGCCGCGGCTAGACCGCAGAAAGAGATGGAAACCGAGAGAAAGAGAGGAAGAGAGAGAGAGAAAGAGAGACGGCGACAGGGTCGGTGACATATTGCACTCTGTTTCGATTATATCCCAGCCCTGATGGGTTTTCGCGAGTTCTTCCCTCCCCGATTGATATATATCCTCGCGCGATTGCGTTATCGTGTTATCGTCGATGGGAGTGTATTGACGAAAGCGAGCAAGAGAGACACGTCGGTCAGTTGTTTACACAGGAAGATGAGCGTCTGGGTCCGGGGATCAAGGATCTCTCTCTCTCGCGCGTATAGCCGCGCGCGATATCGCGAGAGATTACACAGGGATATTTGCCGTTTTATTGCGGCTCGAGCTTTAATCAATGTAATATTTTCGATATCGAGGGAGGCGTTCCCGTTTATCTTGTTAATTACGTTTTTGATAGAGTGTATACAACGCCTGGACTCGCTCGCTGCGCGCAAAAGTATATGCTATATTGATTGCGTATAGAGACGGAGCTGTATGAAAACGATTAACGTCTGTATATTCAATATACTTTGAATAATCGTTTCAATTAGACTGTATATGATTGTTGCTACGCGGTTGCATACATCATGAAGTTTGCTCGATTTTACGACTTGTATGGCTTTGAGGAAATTCGATATAAAGTACACACACAGACACCTGTATCATTTACATACCCGTAATTGCTGAGGCTTCCGAGTAAATCAATACATATGGTTTCTCTTAATTGAATATTATTTTTCAAAAACGAAACAAAATAACCAGTTATCCTCGCGTGGCGTGTGTCTCTGTTCAAAAGATTCCTTAATTAACATTGTAAGCTCAGTATTAAAATAATGTGTAAAAGCCAAATTAGTAAAGCAAACATGTTTCTCTGGGGAAACTTTTCTTCGCTCAAAGCCTCCCATAAGAAGAACAAATTATTAGCGCGATAAGCCCTCTCTATGCACCACGAGAGAAACACGCTCCTCTCCAGCAGCATTTACTCGGCGAGCTCTTTAATTACAACTTCGATTGCCACAAACTTTGTCGCTGACGTCGATAGCGCGAGCGCACACCCCGTAATACAGACGCTATAAACAGTCGAAAGTTAGCCGCTTCCACAGGAAAGAAAAAATTGGCTTAAGCCGCGTTCATTATACAGGCGTAAACGTTCGCGCCTGCGCGCGCGTATACTGACTATATATACCGAGAAGACGACGACGACGACGACGACGGCGATGCATCCGGCGGCGTGCATATCTATACGTACAGCAGGCGCTCGCGTGCATATGTAGGCGAGTGCGCGCGAGGTATGAAGTGGCCGCGATTTGAATTTTAATGGCGCACGCGCGCTCGAGCTCGCTTTCATCTCCTGCTGATTACGCCGAGGACTCGTGCGCTGCAGGAAGAAAAAGAGAGAGAGAGAGAGAGTCCATTATACGCCTTTTCTCTCTCTAGGCTCTACTGCAAAAGTCGAAGAGAGCAGTAGGCGAGGCTCGAAGCAAGCGCGCTTTTAATGCTCGAGAGACTTTGAGAGCGGGATTCCTGCGCGCCTAGCGTGTGTGTGTCTGCTGCGTGCTACTCACGCGCGTTTTGTTCTAGTTGCGTTTTATATAAGCGAGCAAGTGAGCGAGCTAGTGCCGCGCGCGATGAATTCAGATGCGGGCTTTTTTGTTATTCTATAATTATTCACTGGACGGTTAAAAGGGGCTTGATTCGCGCGATGGGTGAGGCGTGTATATATATATATATATATATATATATATATAGTGCAGTGGTCGCGCGCTTGCGCGTGCACAGGTAATTGCGTATGAGGGATTGATAATGTACGCGTGTTCCGAATAATTACATCAAAATGAAGCAATTGCAACGGAGGTGATTGTTCGAAATGATATTTTTTCAGTGCTTTGTTTTTTTTAATTGGTTTTCGAATTGATTTTAATTTTACGTTGAAAAGGGAAAAATGTAAAGAACAATTTTCAATCTAATTTTAAGCGTGTCGAAAGTAATGCACGACGTAAAATGGCAGAAAATGTTACTTCGCACACGTACCACCGCGAGAAACATCTAGCAGGTCGGGGCTAATGGAAATTAAATTTACTGGCTACATTAGACCTCACTCGGAGCTGTAAATATAGACGCCGCATATGGGCGAGCACTTCCACACGCGGGTGACAAAAGGGGCTCAATTAGCCTTACCGCAATTTCTTCTATATTAAAACATTTTTCCTGCGCGTAAAATTAAAAGTTTTAACTTTACTTTTAGTTTTTTGATTAAAGTGAAAATTTTCTTTTACCTTTTGTTTCATCACTTTTAATTTTGTCAACCTTAAATTAAGTGCGAATGAGTTTTCGTAATAAATCCATCATCGTTTTCAATCAAAATCCAAAAATATCAAAATAGCCCGCACAGTCGTGTGCAGGCAGGCCACTTTATCACCGTAGCGCGAAGCGTAAAAGGGGCATTATACTCGCACTCCCGTAATGAGATACGTGCAGCGTCGAACGAACGATGCGTGCGAGGAAACGCTGAATGACTCTACAGTGCGAATTCTCCTTCATTTCTGCACTCCCTTCTCGATCTTTTTTTTTTCAATCTCTCCAATGGAAAAAAAGTATAGTGTAGAGCGCAACTGTGGAACGACCCAGCTTCGCGTTTCCTATATTTTCTTTTATTTGCTCAGTCTGTTTGCCGCTAGGCAATGAAATTGCCGGACATAACAGACTCTGATGCGTACGTATTGTAGGAAATCTTTACGTGGAATTTGGTGATCGATGCGCGGAAATTATGAAAGACCGGTAAAAACAAACGAGATTCAGTAAAGTTTTTACTGGAGGGAGGACAGCAGGATGGCTCTGCAAATTTACCCAGACTTCGTTCAATTTTCATGTTTTGTTCAAATTTTTTCCCATTGTCCCTCTTTACACTCTTCCGAGTTTATTTTTAGGGCTGTACGTGAATTTTATTTGTCTTTGCAGTAACGGAATTCCCTTCTATTTGCCTGGCTTTTCTCTCTAAATTTGATAGTATATTGGTACAAACAAAATCTAATTTTGAATTTCACTTTTTACTTCGTATAGATAAAAAACGTAAGTAAACGTAAAACACTTTGATGAAATATTTATTAAATAATCAAACATCAAATGCTTTTATAATGAAAATACAAATTCTTACAAATATCATCTTTCGATCGAACAGGTCTCACGACATCAACATATTAATACGTAAATTAAAAATAAACATTCAGACATCCAGAACTCTTATACTTATTCAAAAGCGTTCATCAGACACTTTATGTTAGCGGTCATAATGTGAGCGATAAACTTGTGATTTTATGAGCAGGGATTCCCTATACCTATAAAACTAAATCTTCTCTCACATAACCAAAAAACAATCGTTATCTAAAAATAACGTCCGACACTTCGAAATGAGCATTCGGTTGAAAAAAATGTGTTTGCTTCCATAGAGAAAAATAGAACGACACGCGCATTTCTCTCAGGGCCGAAATCAAAAGAAAAACAGCTCGTCTAAAAGCCCTGGCTCTGCTGCGCGGAACGGTTTTTATAATCGACCTCCATGTGCCGATCTATTTCCGGAGATCATCCCCGTAAAAACTCCAAGATAACTCAGGCGGACCGTAAAATTTTTTGGGCAGCGTGCGAGCCGCAGGTTCACTCATTTGAGATAAGACTCTCCAAATGTGGCACTCGACGGGCGCGCGCGCGCCTCGTCCTACTTTCTCTTTCGCCGCTCCTCTCGTTCGTCTCTTGCGCATTTCGTACAATATATGCGTGGAGCGCAGTTGGACTTTTCCTCTTATAGTATCCTCCTCGACCCGTTAATTAACATCTCGTTTGTTCTTCTGTGACTTTCTCGGCTAGGAGAGAGAAAAGCAATTCCCTAAGGTCGTTATGTATCTTGTACGAGCGCGAGCGCGCAGTGCGCTTAAGTAAATTATTCTTGTCCGGGTACCTATATAATTTATGCGTGTGCGGTAAAAAAGCTTATATCCCCGAGAGCGTTGTTTTAATTATCGAGCAGTGTGCACGCGGGAAAAGGGGGAGAGATTGATCGCGAGAAAAGAGTACGCAGCCTTTCAAATGTTCTGATATATTACGCACTTGTAATTTCGGGTCGCAATACGATAAGCCATCGTGCGAGATGCCGTCGATTTTTACATCGAGGTCGAAGAGGCAATTCCACGCGCGGATAATTACTGATGCGATTGCCCGCTGGCGATTTCGGAGTATTCGCAGACGACGCACACGCAAGTACCGAGCATGGATGAACCGATATGAAATCCGTATGATGATTCGTCCAATTGCGCCCATACGCGCGGGTGAATTTTTTTCGTGTTATTGCGCAAGTCATGCTGCGCGGCTACGCCGGTGCGAAATTCGATGATGAGTTTAGATTTTGAACGCGCAGAATTAATGGAGCGTTGCTCGCCTCTCGGGAATGATAGCCAAAGTAATTTGAAATGAAATGCGATTCGTCGATGGGGAAGAGAAGCAATTTATATTTGTGTCTTGTGAATGACGAGACTTCCAGTTATTTTGTTTTTTTTTTTTTTCATGCGGATGTGAATTACCGATTTTATAGATCGAAGATAATAGGAAAGAATTTTTTTTGTACCGGATAACTGTAGAGATTACACTAACGGATTTCAATAACTACAAGGTACACAATATCAATAAACAAATCCTATTTCATGCCAGTGTCTAACCCTCTAACTTCATATTCGCAATCCCTGTATTATACTTCCCTCCAAACGATCCGCAATCCATTGGCGCGCAGCATGATTCTCCGAGCGTTGCAACGGCATCATCATTCTCGACTCTGCACAACCCCCTTTCCCGCTCCCTGTACCACTGCACAGGGAACGCGAAAACCACAGCCGTACGCGGACGTGCACGCACAACTGGCAATACAGCTGCTAAGAGGCTCCCGGAGAATTTGGGAAACGCGCGAGCGAGCTTAAAATCCCCGTGTCTGTATAGCGCGTATAGAGCGCGGATCGCCGACGCGGGGGGGGCTAATTGAATTCCGCACCGAGAGAGAGAGAGAGAGAGAGAGAGAGAGAGAGAGAGAGAGAGAGAGAGAGAGAGAGAGAGAGAGAGAGAGA
>JAYJLV010073050.1:0-15397 GCA_036873485.1 Torymus texanus
GCGACCCCGAAAACCCTTGTATAACCTATGAGTTTCAAAATTCATATACAAGAAAAATGTGCCCCTGAAAGGGTTAAATGAGTTTCAACCCAAATTGAGCAAATATTTTCGAACAAAGGACGAGGTGGGTCGCAAAAGGATGCGGGGGTCCCAGGAGGAAATGGGATATCTCACTAAAATATATATTTTTAAGCATATATTATATAGTTATTAGCGTTATGATGGATGTCCAGCCATTCCACTCCTTTCATCTACTTCTTCATATACCCCTCTGTATAGTTTATAGTACAAGTTCAATTTTATAGTTCATCAGATAATATTAAACTGGTTATAGAAAACGAAAAGAAGATTACAAAAAATCGCGAATAATTTATTTTTTATGCGGATTCACCCAATATTAGAAGTGGGACCATTTTCAAAAAGTTCTTGGAATTTCCTATTCATCAATATTTACACATTTTGCTAATATGAGTTATATCTGTGAATCCCATTTGGCAGTATGGGGAATGAGGAAAAGAATAAAGCAATTTGTCGTATAGTAAGGGTAAAATAATTGTCTCTCCGTTAGGTAGATATAAAAAAACATTTATCAATCTATTACATTAGGATAATAAACTAACGGACTAATATTCAAACTTTAATTAGATATTGTAATAACTAATTTAACTTTGCTACGTTTAGTGTAAATGTAAAATACGAAAAATTCTATTTATAATTTAATAATTCAACGATAAATTGGTGATGTAACATCAAATACTATTATCAAATCAGTGACTGAAGTTTTAATTACTAATTCGTACGCCGAAAATTATAAATGTTAACATGAAATAACAACACAGAAAAACTTCTAAATTATAAATTGTACTTTATTCGTGAAAACAATAGTCAAAAACATAATTACATTAAGCCACAACAATTAGTTTCAATGAAAAATAATACACTTATTTAAGTAAATTATCACATTATGTTGATCCTAAGGTATTTCCATTAGTTTTCCTGTATTGGTTTTAATAACAGATCACATGATTTAGAAGATGCCTACTGAAATAAATCAGGTGATTTTTCAACTGATTTTTCATCTGATTTCTCAGGCATGTCATCTAAGATTCTGCTTCAGATATTGTAAAGAACTTACGTAAATTAAAAATCAGCTTCTTCAGTATTGGAAACCGCCTTTTAGGATGTTTTACCCCTTAGATGAACTAAAAAATGCATGTTTAGAAGCATTTTATAAAATTTTGCAATTTTTACAAATTTGAACTATGTTACAAAACCTTGTATAGGCCCCATGTTTTGGGATGATTTGAAGTCAAAATGCGCTGTTCTTTCTTTACAAAACGATTCAATATATTTTTCCAAAAATAAGGTTCAAAAAAATCTTTTGTATATGAAACTATTTGCGCAGACTAAACCTAGATTTCATTTAAAACGCAGTTTTACACTTATTTTGAAAAATGATTTAAATGGAAAATACCCTTAAAACCAAAAATTAATATAGTCCAAGACTATTTCATTGATGCAATTTATAATATTATACGACCCTAAATATTAAACCTCAATAATTATCTTGATTTTTCTATTATAATATGTATATGATATTCAACGCACTTAAGTTCTGTCGGACGATTCAAATTACTAATCTAAACTTGAGGTGGCGTCTCTGCCAACTTTTTAAGGGGATTGTATCGTCGAATGTACTGGCCGACCAGATTCTATAGATTTTAATTCATTCTGAAAAATATATTTGAGTATAAGCAAAACGAAGACATAATTACCCCGATAATAATACACTCCATAATCATGCAAAGTTTCAAATCAATATTCTAAATCGTTTAAAATGGACGAAGTTTTAGATTGGTTTCTAAACTTCGTGGTCCAAAGGAAATCTATTTTTTATAAATTTTGTTTCCGTTCTGTTTTGACCTAGATAGAATAGGTCCTAGAATCTGTCTGTATGTTAGAGTTTTTTGAAATATAGATAATATATTCATTAGTCCTTATAGAATAGGCAATAAATCAGCTATATTTTAATTATAAATTAAAGTTTCTAAATTGAGTATTCCAAAAAAATTTTAATAAATAAATAAACATCATATATCTATGCTAATCGATAAAAATTTAAATTGTGGAAAATATGACCAGCAAAGTTCGTTTGAATTTAGCTAGTGTATTTTATCATTACATTTTAAATTCAATGCATAGAGTCATCTAAATTACGTTAACAAAATTTTACATCAAGTAAATTAGAAATTTATGAATCAATCCATCTGTCTACCGAGCTTTCTGGCGGAGACGAAATGTTTTTCCTAACTCACTAACACATTTAATAAATTGGGCATAAAATGACATAACCTTAAAATTTTTAGTTTAATTACAGACTTGACGTTAAAAGGTCAGAAATTCAACTACAACTGATAAAATTAACATAAGTTTATTTTAATTTTAATCTATTAAGATAGTTCCTCATCGCGTTATACTTTGTGCGCTCATCGAGAGTTCAATCTGTACCATATTTGTCGTTCTGTCTCTCTCGTTCTCATGCATGCCGTATGTTATTTATGTTTATCACCATTAACATCTTTTCAAAACGTTTGGCTTGCCACATATTTGATAAAATTGAAAAAAAAGAACTGAATTCATCTGTCTTAAGCTATGTTTCTCTTTTTGATGAAGTAATACCATTACTACCTGTTATAGGTTATAAGGCGCTCATTTACTCTTTTTTCTTGAAAATTAGATCGGCAATCTAGATAAAAAATTGTAAAAATTTCTTTGTTTCACGAATATTGAGGAAATACTTTAAATGTTAGTAATATAAAGAATAAGCGATTCATCGGGAAATATAACTGAGACAAGTTTCTGATGTAAGTAGCCAATTATTAGTTAGAAAATGTTTCGGATTCCATCCAGGAGAATGAAAAGTCTAGAATGCAAGCTAAATCTGCAGTGTCGTAATAGTTTCTCTCATTAAAATATAAACAGCCTTGATGGGATGTTAATTGTAGATCGAAAGTATAAATCAATAGGTAATTCTTTTTTATGCAGTTGATTGCAATGAGGTGCTCGAATGCGAAGGAGAGGCAAGTAGAAGAGGGAGGGGAGAGAGCACGCGATCATTTCTTTAATCCAGACCGGCGCGAGCGGTGTTGGCGCTGCTGGCGGCTTGTAATGAAGCCCCTGCACTTGTTGCACATTAAGCACTGACCTCTTGGGGCTCCTCTCTTCGCAGCGCGAGGTTTCGCGGGAAGGCCGGCACGCTGCTTAGCGTAAGGCCCTTGTCCTTGAGCTCCTTCAGCGCCGAATCGAGGGCTGTAAGGTTGCCCTTGAAGCTGCTCAGGTTCTCCTTGAAGCTGAGGTTGTGATTGAGCACTGTCTTGCCGAGGACAGCGCTTGCTAGTAGGCTCTTGTACAGCTCGTTCGGCAGGACGAATTTCCGCTCGGATTTATGCTCATCCTTCAAGGAGTCGTCGTTTGACGAGTCGCTTTCCACCTCCAGTGATGAGTTCGACACTACCGAGACGCTCGACATGTCTATACAATATTTCTAAAAAGCCACTCGTTCAGCAACTCTCACACTTGAAATTGCAACTTCAAAAGTAAATGCTATTATTGCCGGACGTTACTCGACCGTAAGACACGATGGGTCGTTTTTATTTCACTTTGCATTTCCTCTTGCTTCAATACCAGTAGCCAGATGCAGACCACTAGTTGTGTGTGAGAGTGTAGGGTTTTGTGTCTGTGTTTGCGTTTATGTGAGGGTGTGCTCGCCTCTCAGACTGTATGGGCATATGTATATGCCTGGGTGTGTGCATATATATCTATATGTATACATATATAGAATAACTTGTTATAGGTACATCTGTATAATAATATGCAAAAGAGCTTCTCTCTCTCTGTCATTAGGAACTTGTTTGTCCAGAGCGACGGACTTAAGTCTAGAAGATCGCTTTGGGTGCAAAATAGGAACTTTAGTTGATCGTTTACGCTAGGCGAGTCGTTACGGCCATGTCACTGACTGCTGCCGGCTTCGGCCTCGGGCTCTAGCCGGCTCCGCGGCTGGCGGCTGGGCGCCCTGGCCCCGCGGTCCATGTCGTCGGCGAACGCACGCGGGAGCGCGTCCAACCGATCACCCTGCTCGACCCCGCACATCCCCGGCCGCGAAGGTGCGTCGGCCAGTAAAGACGCTGCGAGAGCGGAGCCGAGAGCCTGTGCCTCAAGGAGCGCGACCGGGCGAACCGCGACCGCGCGACTGCTCGATGCACTCCGCGGCGGGGCATAAGGAAGTCGAAGCCGGTTCTCTTTCTCTCTCTCTCTCTCTCTCTCGCTCTCTCTCTCTCTTCCCCTTGCCAAGGAAAGCCGCGCGCGCTTCGTCTCGGCCTTCGCCGCCGCCACCACCACCACCACCACCGCCTTCCTTCTTCCTTTCTCCTCGCGCGGCTGCAGCGCACCGAGAGGAAGAGAGACAGCCGCCCCCTCGAGAAAAAGCCAAGAAGACCGGGCCATCGAAGAAGAAGCGAAGGAAGAGGAGGCGGCGGGGGCGCGCGCGCCAAGGAAAAGCGTGCCATCGCTACAGATATACGTGGCGGCACCCGAAGCACGCTGCACGCGCCGAGGAGTCAGGGGCGGGAGCTGAGATAGGATGCGGAGGGATGCCGAGAGAGAGAGAGAGAGAGAGAGAGAGAGAGAGAGAGAGAGAGAGAGAGACGGGGACGGCTGCTGCGCAGTGCAGCCTGCGCGTGGGCGCCGAGTCGCGAGTCGCGGATTCGCATCGGCCAAGTGGGGCGAGCGAGGGAAAACACCGTAGAACGAGCTCCCCACTACCCCGCTCCACCCAGGCAGCGTCTTACCTGAGCCGCCACCCCTCGCCGTCCGCGATTATTCCGACCTTCGGTACATATGATCGACAATGATAAAAAAACTGGAGCCATTAAGAGGTGCGCCTGTCGGGTATATCATTCAGGGAGAAGCCGGTGGATCCTAGAAGCATCAATCCGATAGTTACGTGCAGCTCTACTGGTTTTTCTACGCGTATCGATCTTTGCGAGTCCTTGGTACCCTCTTTCCTTTTCCATTTTTCTGCGACTATGCTCTGCCAAGATTTAACGAAAAGTGGAAGGTAGCTTCACGCCTGAGCTAGAAATTAAAGAAGAGCTAAGCCGGCGGATAAAGTGAAGAACCACTTGTTGAGCAGAGCGAGAACGAGAGCGAGGGGGAGCAAGCGAGAGGGAGAGCGCGAGGGCGAGGGCACGTGCCGTGTAGGAGGCTAGAGGGGGCGAGCAAAGCCAGCCCAAGCCCGAGTGCCAAAGCTAAAGCTTGCACGAGAGTGGAACGCGGCTCGGTTATGCAGATTAGGAGATCCCTGGCCAACAACCTAACTAACTTTCCAAGTTTCACTGGATTCGCGGCCATTACCCTTGACTTCTCGCGCCCTTGCCGTTGCCAAGAAGACACTCTCGACTGCTTTCCCATTCCTCTTTTACTCTTCTTCCTCTTCTCCACCTGTTTTCCCTGCTGTCGCTCCAAAAGCAGTTTGGCCACCTGTTAATGACTGAGACCTATCGATTTAAGTTGTACATATTTTTCTTTGATCACCAACGACATCTTCCTTTGATTTGTTTAATTTTTATTTTTTTAAAATAAGCCATTTTCATTATTTTTATTGTCCTCCATAGTATAAGAATCTCTTGTCCACCCTGTCTGCGAAAAAATCTTTTATTTTTCTGACCTTGTTCTCTCCCTCCTCAGGCTACGTAAGCACCTTATATCAATGCTTCTCTTTCCTATTATTGACTACTGTTGTCTTGCTTACTGTCACCTAACCTTGGATCTAGAGGATAAACTCCAAGAGCTCGTTAACGCTGGCATTCGTTATATCTATGGTGTGCGAAGAAGTGAGCACATCCCACCCTACAGGCTCGAATTGGGCTGGCTAACGACGTCTGCGCGCAGGAAATATTTTGCAGCAAACCTACTGCGCAGGATTTTCAATGCTGCTACTCCATCATACCTTTTAGCATTCTTCAATTTCCGTTTTATTACACGTCCAGCTAGGGGCAATGTGACAGCCTTAGACATTCCTAGCTGTGAAACTGAGACTCTAAAAAGGCCATTTCACATTAGTTCTGCATATTTGTTGAACTCACTGCCATCTCACCTTCGCGATATCACCTCCATCCCTCATTTCAAATCACAACTTCATCATTATCTCACTGTATCAACTTAATATAATTATTTACCGTCTAAACGATAAACTGTACTTTACTTTCACACTTACTTGCTTAAAACTTGTTAACCTATATATATTTGTATATTACTCCTTATATTGTTAATTTTACAACACAATGTACAGAAATAAATCATTATCTTAACTTATCTTATCTTATCTTATCCTCGTATTAACCATCACCAATATCTAAGGGAGTATCGGGTACTGTTAGATACAAGATCAAAGAGGGCACACTTTACACAGCGTAGTACTTAGGCTACGTAGAGACATAATTTGCCGAATTTTTATTAACATTCCATCCTCTTCCACTACGTGTCGATGCAATCCAATCCATCCCAATATTGATTTCTTCAATTGCAAACTTGTACTCGCACTCTTGTCTCAAACACTAAAAAAGCTTTTTAAAAATATATGATGTGCATACTCTCACATAATACAAATAATGTTCAAAAGAGTTCAGAAAATTTAATGGTACATTATGTAAGAAGAGACTGAAGTCGAAAGTTATTCCTGAGCGTGGGTTCATTGCTTGAACGATTGATGTGAAGCGAGGCCATGCTTCTTTTTTGTTTCTTGCCTTTTTTATTTCGTTGAAAAGGCAATAAAGTGGCTGTTGTAATAGAGGTAGGAATAAATAGCTTCATCTATAATAAGAATTTGTACTGTAAATGTACATATAGTTTGTTGAACGATATAACCAATTCGCTGTGGAACCAAAAAATACTATTCTGTCAGTAAATCCTTTCCTGGAAAATTGTTATTTTGCAGTGAAAATTTGTATGCGTATAGTAAAATTTAGTTTCTATATAATAAATTATGAAATTACAAATGTTTACAATATTGTAGGTTCTACTTTTTTCAAATTTTGTAGTTTTTATTCCTTCTCAAATAAGGTAAAAATTTTTTAGGCTCTTTTTAGACGCGTTTTTTCATTTTTCTTACATCAATTACTTGATAAAATATTTTTCTTCTGAACTTTCTCCTGATTTAATAAGACGTATTTTCAAAATAAAATATTTTAAATTGCAAATTTTCTAGTATGAATTTATGTATAATATATTCGAGACCAAAAATGTTCTAAAAGATGTTTTAAGGTGATTATATATGTCGAAAGTTTTTGATATTAAGAAAATTTTGTTGTGGATGTATGTACGTATATAAATCCTTTTATCTCTGAAACTAATAGACCGATTTTCGTTGGACAAAGCATAGATTCTCTTCGTCTCGCGAAAAAACTCACTTCTCTGATGAATATGAGTTTTTTTTATAACCAAATAACATGATTGAATTTATAATTTTTTTTTTAATTTTTTTACATCATACAGCCATTATTACTCAATATAATAAACTTTTCTTAACGATTTTTATATTTCATAAATTAATTTCTCAAAAAATATTTTATTTATCGACTTAAAATTTGAACCAATTATTAAACTCATGGAATACTATATTTGGATAAAATTGCAAGAGATTAACAAGAGAAAAATTTAAAACAATAAATTATCCAATCGTCTTGACATTTCGCACAGATGTAGCTTTTATATATCTGCAAATTGAGTTCGTTGCCCAAAAAAATCTGTCCATTATGACCAAAAATATTTGAGGTTAAAAATTCTTTTTAAAAATTTTTGAATCATGTTTCCTCAGAGAATTCTTGATTTATCGACTTAATGTTTTTTATTAGGTTATGAATATTTAGAACGTTGTTGTGAAAAAAAAATAATACACACACACACATATATATATATATATATATATATATAAAATCTCAAATGTTTAACATCGGAATTGTTTTTTTTGTAAAATATTACTTGTATAATAATAATTGTATTTTAATGATAAACAATAGAAAAGGGTAAGAATATACCATTCAACATACTCTCTTCGTACAAAATAAAATCTTAAATTTTAAATATTGGTGTTTAAAATTAATTAAAGGAATCAGTAAATTAAGTTTGAGGAAGCTACGTACCAATGAATCGGCAGTGGTTCTTTCTTTTTTTCGTAATAATTAAAGTACATTATGAAACTTATTAGCAAATAATATAATTTAATGTATTCTATTTGTTTTGATGTATTAATAAGGAGAGCATAGAATTAATGGCGATGTAAAACACTCATGTGAACACGGGGTCGTCAGGCTAGAGGTCGAATTTTACAATTAAGAAACAAGAGTGGTAAAGTTTTGATCTGGGATAAAAACGGAACTCGTGGTAGTGTCCAGCTAATGAGACAGATTGATACTGTTTACTCCAGCACTCTCTCTTGCTCTCTTCCCTGATTACACGAATGCTCGTAGAATCATTACTACTATAAATACTAAAGTCTAAACCACTCATAATGGAGCCTGGGATATTATTTTTAATCATGTACAACCTAATGGATTTAAAAACTTGTACGTGACCATATTCTATTTAAGGTTTTATGAAAAAAAAGTTATTTCTGTAATAACTTTACAGAAGTTAAGAATGGGAACATCAGGGATATATGTCCTAAATATTCATGGAACTCCGAAAAATGTTTCTACTTGTAAAATATATGGAATAGAAATATGGGGATTTTGAGAAACTCAAATAGGTAAAGTAAAAGCTTTAATATAAATTTTTTTCATAAAAAATCTTTATTTTTTTCAAAGTTATCTGTCATTTAAAATCAGTAAATAAATAACCTTAATTTCAACTTTTTTCGCTAGGTGATTTTTAAGTAATTATATTAGGATGCGTTTAATTCCCTACTCCAGTTAAACATATAAAGATCCTTTAAACAAATATAAATTTTAAATTAAAACTTTTACTTTCTACTTAAACTTAGATATCTTTAGGACTTTTACATGTAAAACTATTTAACTTTGGGGAAATAATTATTCAATAAATTTTAAAAAAAATTGCTCACATCTATAGTAATAGTATTTTTACTTCCATCTAGAACATCCATTTAGAAAAGCGATGGAAAATATCATCGCTTCTGAATAAAAAGGCGTTTAATCAGAAGCGTTTGGAAAAGGCTTTAACCCGGAAACCGGTTGAAAAAGGCATCATCTCGCTAAATTATGGTTTTCGCTTCTGTTTATATTGATGACCTATGGAAAACTTAACCACTAGCACGTTAAGCTCTGGAACGTGTAAAATAAAATAGTCACTCATTTTTTAAGATATGAAGAAAGTAAATAATGCAAAAATATCATTGTGCGAGATTATGCCTTTTTCAATCGGCTTCTGAGTTATCGTTCTTTCATTTTGAAGTTTTTTGTGGAGCTTTTTGAAAACCCAAGACGCACAAACACGATGTATAAAATCTTGAAATACAAAATTTGATTCGAGAAACTACTACACTGAGATGAGTGTTCTATATCGATTTGTTGTAAATATAAGGAAAATGACTAGACTTTATAGAAACCTAAATATATGGTGACTATATACTAAATATTATTATCAACATAGTCATTTTTATAATAATGGTAAATATGATAGAATTTAAAATATTTGTTCTTTTTCTTTTCAATCATATTTTCAATATAATGGCAAGTTTGGAGGTTAGCATAAGTGTAGAATAAAAAAATATAAATAAATAAATCCAATTTATTGGTATTTGATGAGGATGTGAAATCCAGGAATAGCAGTGGCAGGTGCTAAGCATTTAGCTATGCATGAATTCGAGAATCTTAAAACGGATAAATTAGTTGTCGTAAGGTGCAAAAGCTAAATAAGAATAATAATACAACAATGATCTGAAAATAATACAAGAATTTATAATCATTTAATTCATTTGCGTTACCTTGCAGTGAGAAATTAATAATATATTACAAACACATTAAATAACTCAACAGACTGCGTAAAAGGGCCATTAAACAAGAATAGCTTAATAACGATATAATTATATATAACGATCAATTGGACAATAAGAAAAGTTTTATTGGGAGAAAAAGAAACACGGAAAGTCAGAAATGTAGAATTTACTGATTAGTTTTTTTTCGTATAGGAAAAACAGTTGATTTGACTCAAAGTGGCAAGTTCGTTTTACTTTCTAAAATATCGATAGAATTTCCAATTTGAAATGTAGAATCTCCATTCCTAAAAAGTGGAATTCCCATTTTGAAATATAATAATAATAATAACAAAAAAAATTTTTGTTGAATTCGTGTAGGTCGCGACGTTTCTATATTTTGTAACAATTTTTCTTGAATTATAATAAGTTTTGCTAGACCGTTTTTTTCAGTGCAGGTCGTTATCATAACATTATATTATTGGCATTTCCCGAATGAAATTATCCTTATCGCAACTGTTAGTTTGACGTAGCTTAATCTAAAACTTATGCAACAACTATTTAGATGAAGTGTATATTTCTCTACGCGATCTTTTGGAGACTCTGAAGATATCGTAAAGTACTAGAACCATTAGTAAATAATTGTACTACATTTATCAGTTAAATATATGAGGTTTTTCTATAGTTATTTGACTTTAATGAAATTAAAAAATTTTTTTTTACTTCCAATTTTACAACATTAAGTAAAGTTTATAACTTTTTAGTGAACGTAACATGATCCGGCGCAAAACATCTCAATGGTGTTTACACTATAATTAATAACAGATTAGACGGTACAATGATTTTTTAGAGGCATAATTTTGAAACAGATTTGGATTTCACAGAGATCGGTATTTCTTCAGTCTAGAAAATGCATTAGTATTTTGCAGCAAGTTTTTTGCAAGCTTATTAGGATTATTTTCGAGTCTTCCTTTGTATAATATTGTTTTGATTTCTTCTTTTACTGTAGGTATTTTTATATCTGTTCTGGTTATATCGTTTGTCACGTACCAACGAGCGTCTAATATTTGTCTGCCCGCGGGAAAATATCATATGAGATCCCATATGAGAATTTTAAGCACCAGATCTCATATGAGGTCTCATATGAGATCTTATAATATATAAAATTGCAGATGAATTCTGATATGAGATGTCATATGAGATCTACTGTTTGAAATTCTCATATGAGATCTCATATAATATTTTCACGTGGGTGAGTGTTTTTGATTGAAATCTTTCTATAATATCTATGCTGGATTTTGAGGCTGTGCTCCAAATTTGTATGCTATACGTCCAAACTGGTTTGATTATGGATTTATAAATAAGTATTTTGTTCTCTAGAGAGAGTGATGATTTTTTGTGCAACAGCCACTACATACTTCTCATTTTTAAATTCAACTGTTTCCGTTTGGACCAGATGTGTTTTCTTCAGGTTAATCGACGGCCTACAATTATTCAAAGGTATTTGACTTGATTATTTTGAGGTATCATATGACGATTGAGTTTAATTGGAGGACAGGTGTCTTTACGTAGTGAAAATGTAACGTGTGTTGATGGATTTTCATTGACCATAATTCTCCATTTCTTGAACCAGACTTGTATAATATTTAAGTATATTTGTAAATTCGGACGATTTTTCCGCATAAGTCGTAGTAATAATTCTTGGGCTATAGGTAAATCCGCTGTGAAGAGCACGATATAGTGTAGGACCCAGGACACTGCCTTAGGGTACACCAGATTCTATAACATACAATTTAGTAGTTTCGTTCCCTATTTTAACTTGAAAGGTCCTATTTTCCAAATATAACAGTTCGTAATACTGCAACGGGAAAAACTTTTTTTAATTTATTTAATAATCCAGTGTGCCATACTTTGTCGAAAGCTTGTGCTATATCTAGAAATGCAGCTGAGCAGAAGTGTTTATTTTCAAATGCCTTTTTTATGTATTTTGTTAGCCGGTGTACTTATTCAGTCATAGCGTGCTGGTTACGAAATCCAAATTGGTATTCTGGTATTAAATTGTTATATATGATAATCAGATTTAATCTGATTAATAATATTTTTTCACACACTTTAGACAAAACGAGAAGAAGACTTTATAGGTCTGTATGATGTTATATATTCTGGTACTTTGCTAGGCTTTGGAATAAGTATGATCTATGCGACTTTCCATTGATCCGGATAATGTTTTAATCCAAATATTGATTTTTATTAAATTTGTTATATATCTTATCGCTTTATGAGGCAGCTCCTTAAGTAGTTTACCATTAATTCCGTCGTATCCAGGATATTATTATATACATATTATTATATGTTTAACTTCTTTAAACGTTGTGTTTGTAATGGGCTTATTATCCGTTGAGCATTCTTCAGATTTGTTCAGAAGCTCATTTTCTTCTTGTTCTGAAATTTCGCATAGGTATGGTTTAAAAACCTCTAATAAGTGTTCAGAAAAAGCGTGTGCTTTTTCCGTGTCACTTCTGGCCCAGTTCCCATTTTTAAGTTTTAAGGTTGGTATGAATTTTTGTGGACATTTTATACGCTTTGTCGCTTTCCATAGAGAATAATCTGTTGATTCTGTAGCAGACAGATTTTCCAGAAAATTTTATATTTCAGCATTTTTTTTTCTTCATATAAAAGCTTCTCTAATTCCCTAATAGATCTATTGAGTTTTAGTTTATCTGATGCCTGTCTAGATTTTTGCCATATGTTCCTGAGCTTCCTTTTGTCATTAATTTTATCTTAGACCTGTTTTGAAATAGTTCGCGTCTGCTTCAACTTTTGGATGGGAGGTGTTGCTACCGATACAGCTTGATGTAAAAGAATATTAAAATTTTCAATTGCAGATTCTATATAACTTTTCGATTTTAATGGGATATTACAGGAGAGGTGGGCATCCAAAAGACTTTGTATTTTATCCAGTTAGTGTTCTTATTATATTAGTTTTCTTTTTTTGTATTTTATATAATATGAGCATTTAAATTCATAATGACTTGTGAGTGATCCGAGGTAAGATCCAGACAGGATACTACTGTAAATAAATTAGAATAGGTACCTTTAATTACAACAAAATCAATCAGATCTGGAGATTTGTTTTTGTCGCTTGGCCAGTAAGTTAGTTCACCGGATGATATTGGTACGCAATTTAAGGATTAGATGGAGTTATAAAGTTTTCGACCTCTAGGGTTTGGTGTTAATGATCTTCAGCCCCACCACGAGTGCTTGGCGTTGTAATCACATGCCGCTATGAAGCGACATCCTAAGCTGTTAAAAAATTTAGAGAAGTTCTCTTGTTTTATAGCATATTTTGGTGGACAGTAGATAGCTGAAAGTGTAATTTGACCGATCCAATCTTCTATCGTAACAGTAGTTGCTTGCATGTAGTCTGCTTGATACTTGTTGTTTCAAAATTGTTTAATTTTTTATTTATTACTATTGCAGTACCTCCTTATGTATTATCATTTGAATGTATTGTATCGTAAATTTCATAGTTAGGAATTTTTATATAACTTTTTTCTGTAAAGTGCGTTTGTGAAATAAGCATAATATCAATATTATGCATGACAAGAAAAGCCTTTAATTCGAGTCTTCTCTGCGCGAGACCGTTAGCGTTCCAGAAGGCTATGTTTAAGGTGTAGTTCATTTTGCGATTTTATTCATTAAACTTGTTAATAAATTTAAGATCGAATCTAGTCGAGACATGAGCTGAAGCATCATAGATTCTAGTTTGTTTGTGTTTACTTCTGGAGTTGGTGTTTGAATAATTGGTTGGCCTGTCTATCTATTATTTTGATTATCATTGACCGTTGCTTGCACGAAAGAAACGTTTGGTCTACTGCAATTTTGTTTTTTGCTTATTTGCTGTTGTACGTCTAATGTTTTTTATCTTAGTGCAAGGAAGAGCTTTTGTTGCAGTTGTTTCCATACGATGCACCCCTTGTAACTGGCTGAATGATTACCGCTGCAGTTTGCCCATATTACATTTTGCTTTTTTGTTTTGATTGGAAATTCCGTAGTCTAGTGGTTTCGGCACATTTCACGGAAACAGGGTTTTTATGGCAATCATTTTTGGTGTGTCCGTATCCTTGACATTTTATGCACTGAGAGATGTCTCTTTTTTTATGCGGCGGCTCGAAACTAACAATTGTGTTTAGAAGTTTGTTAACTTCGTAGATCTTTTTATTATTTTCTTTAACTTTCAATTCAATAAAAAAGAAAGGCCCCGGTGTTTTTGTGACATTGATTTATGTTTGTTATCCTAACGACTTCGTGATCGTATCTTTCGATTTCATTTTGTAGTTCTTCTAAATCTACCGTTAGGTGCACGTTTCTTAATACAACTTTGAAATTTTTGTCTTGTTTTAGTTGGTAAGTATAAAATTCAGTTTTGTTACCTTTTAGCTGCTCCACTATGGGTAGATACTTTTCCGCTGAGTTTGGTTGTATTATTATTTCACTGTTTGGTAAAATTTTTAGAGTGTAATTACTTTCAGCGATACCTTTTAAAAGTTCTTTTAGAGGATTTATATTTTCAACACCGCAGACGAAATTTGGTAGGGTTTTTAAGTTTTTTGAATTATTTTTAGTGTTCATTTTGGCGTTGTTGCTAGTGATATTTTGGCTTTTGCCTATTTCGTCCTCTTCATTTATCTCTTCTAATACATTATAGGGATTTGCATTGCTAATAACAGGTGAGCTTAGCCAGTAATCTTCAAGGCTCTTTTCACTTCTCTTTATTACCACTGGAACACTTTCTGGACTGCTTCTGTGTCATTTCTTGTTGTTTACCGTTTTCCATTGTTGGTTGTTTTAAATCACTATTGGTTTTACAAGTTTTTTCTTGTTCTATAGTACAGTTGGGATACACGTATGTACTTGATATTTGATATTTTTAATATTTTATAGCTTAACGGAAAATCAACGAAGTTCTACTCATCAAATAAAGTTATAAACACACGCTGACTTATGACACGACAAATTAGAGGAAAACATCAATACGTCTACTCTCTGTGAAGGCCTATAGTCAACTCGAAATTAAAATAAATTAATTTTTTTACCATTACTGAGCGAAATTTAAAGGGAGAAGGGGACAGAAGTAAAAAAGGTATAAGAAGTTTCTTTGTCATGGGCCACGAAAGCTCTTTGAGATTTTTTCCTTGCGAAAATTCAAAGGATGAGACTGCTGGCGCCTGGATACTGGCGTCGTCCAGTCTCGAGCCACATTGCCGCGACTCGCTGCAGCGTGGGCTAGGTTCGTTGTGAAAGTGCATTCGCCCAGCTCTGCATACATGACTGCATATATATATATATACACACACACACACACACACACACACACACACACACACACACACACACACACACACACAC
>JAYJLV010073061.1:0-15394 GCA_036873485.1 Torymus texanus
GTCGTTAAACCGGCGCAGCGATTCTCGTCTCTTATCAAGGCGGCCTTGGGACGCGCGCACGCGCACCGCGTGAAACGCTAATTGCAGTCGACCGAGGTGCGTATGAAAAACGTTAGGAGGCGTAAACGAGTCCGCGAGATGCGTAGTGCACCGCATGTCCGTGTATACCATAGGGACGGCAAATTATTTTAAGACGATTGCACGTAGGAAATTGAATTTTTTGGATGGAGCTGCTTTAGCTTGTAATAAGTTTATTAAAAGTATTTTGCGTGGCTTTTATAAGTGTTACAGTAAAGTGTTTTTATAATGTTCGAAAATAGTCTGTAATTAATTGTTTTCTTTCTTTGGGTGTTTTTCATGAATTATCATCCTAGTAAATTGAATTGCTATTCGGATCAATATTAATCGAGAAAGGCATAGCTGATATTAAAATAATACAATATGATTTTTTATTATTAATAATTTATTGATATTAAATTAATATTAAACATTAGTTTTTAAGCTACCATTTGCATACATTGAAAGTTCATTTAGTGCTTTTGATCTTTGCAGAACCAGGTTATTCAGTGTAGTTTCATTCAAGAGCTGAATAACTTTACCGAAGGTATCTTTGGAAGTAGTTTTGAAGGATCTTACAATTTTGTGTGGATCTTTGTCTTGCTAACTATGATGGTTTCTATAAATTGAATGCTATGAGACTAAAAACCAATAAAGCAATCGAAAACGGGAAAGAAAGTTGACACAGAATCCTTCATTTGGTGACAACTAAGCCTTTATTGTTTCTTTATTAAATATTCAATCCTTAACGGTGAAATACCATTAAGAATGAAGCTATAATAATTATTAAAAGCGAAATATTTTTCTCTAATTCTGGAAATGCTTCCATTACCATAAGATTATTAAAACAGCTATTGATTAGAAAAGAAATTATTTTATATAATTAGCCAAATTGATATGATAGAGTTCAAGTGGTAATAAAAAAAAATCGCTAGAATAATTAAAGTCAAGATGTTCAAATAGTTTTTAAGCTCATTTTTATAACGCAATCTATAATCAATATCAGGAAAACGTATTCATTATCCAATAATTTGCTAGGCGCACTTTCAGGAAATTCGCGCTATCATATAACTACATCGTAACCCGCAATCTGTGTCAGTGCCGCTCAAATCGCCCCTATTAAACAACACAACCCACGGCAATATACTTTCTACCGCCGGCAGAGAAACAAATTCCTTCTCTCTCTTTCTCCCTTTATCCCCCCTATGGCGAGGAGCAGCATTTTCACGCGCGGCAGCAATAAAATTTCCGTGGCATTTTCGAGGGCAAAGAAAGAAAGAGAAATGCGAGCTTTTGCGCATGATCGCAATTATCCCGAGGCGAGAGAGAGAGAGAGAGAGAGAGAGAGGGGGGGGGGAGAAGTTGCTATACATGGACGATTGACACTTAATGTCTACCGAGAGCGGGATATTTAGGCGACGTCGAAGACGGTACGGCGTTTTCTCTCCTTTCTACGTGCGCGCTCGCGCAGCTTGACGAATTGCCCCGGCGCAAAGTGGAAAGGCTTATTTGCCGCGGCGTGTCTTCGCCGTAAGTGAATATGGCGATGCATTTATTATACGTGGCGCCTTGTAGGTCGAGACTGAGATGAGAGTGGCAAGGCATGTACATATATGTATACACACAGGAGGATGAAATCGGATTTAGAAATCTATATTGACCAATCGCCGGTTTGGTTTTCTCTCGCGTCTCTCAACTTTTCGATTGATGTATTGATACATTGTTTGCGTGGTGATTAATTAGTGATTTTGAGCTAGTAATGCTAATTGTTTCACTTTTGATGTTTGAATTCATCATTCATTAATATATAGGGATTGAAAATTTTCAATGAGTCGCTAACTACCATTGTAAAAAATTTCTATTACTTGGTCCTTTCCTACTTTCTATTAGTGTTCATTTATTTTCTTCTTTATAATGTTTATTGATTAAAATAGATATGTTAATATGTGTCACAGATGTTTCCAAAGCATTATTTACTCTTCTGTTATTTATTTCTTAATTGATAGTTATTATTTTGGTCTTTCTTAAAAACCTATTTTTGATAACAATGTATAATCTTTTACAAAATTCTTTCGTACTTACTAATTCAACAAAAGAACTTTATACTTCTATAATTCAAGTTCGAAAACACGAGCCACGTATAATAATACACGAATACAGATCTTTAATCGTTCGCTCCAATTAGCGAAGCTCCTTTAATTCATGTACTTGCAAATTGCTAAACTCGCTAAACGCCATTTTGCACCAATTAATCTTTATCCATGAAATTCTAAACGCCCTGCGCCACTTTATCCCCAACTTGTACAACTATTTGCATGAAAGGATCCACAATATAGTACCCATAATCCTCTATATACTCACACGATACAATCGTTACTACAACAACGATATAACAACATCGCCGCATCTCACAGACGAATTAATACACGCAACTAATATCTGCAATACCATTCCTCCACCTACAGCCATACATGTTTGTGATGTGTTACCGAGGGCAATAATTTTCTCGTCGCCGAGGAATGCCGATCGTTTCTACGTTTTCCTCTCTGCGAGGTGTCAATCAAATTAAGAGCGACTGCCGCATCTTCGGTTCATTCTGCTCACCACCGCGACGGTGGCGGCTATACGCATAGCACGCTTTCCCGGTTGAAAACCGGGAACAATCGCATTCCTGCACGAATCGAGCCGAGACTATATATATATATATATATATATGTGTGTGTGTACACTATACACACATTACTTCCGTGATCGGAGAGCAATGCATGCGGCGCTGCTCAGCTATAGCTGCGAGCGCCGCGGGATTCCTACCAAGCTACTGCTGTGTGTATATATGCTAGCGTGTTGTCGCGCCGGCACTTAACCGCGTTCCAGCCATTATCATCTATTGCTCGCCGACGCCATTGCGGATGGTGCATGCGTATGAATATATATATATAGAACGTGCTAATTTTTCGTTCCAGGCGGTCGGCGGCCGCCCCAGGGTGTACGCACGCCAGAGAGAAAGAAGGACATATATATGTATGTATATATGTATGTATGCGCGTTGGACTTGATAAGTGTAGTTTTGGTCGTTTGGCTCGTTTTGCGAGGAGATAGCTTGCGATGAAATGTTCGCGATTTGAACATAGCTTTTAGAGGTGTTGTGATTTATTATATAGAGGCCGGGAGATATTTTTAGATTAAGCGTAATAACGTAGAGTATAAGGTACTTGAGTATATGCCTGAGGATATTTTACGTGCTTTATACTATGTAAGTGTGTATATATATATATAAGTTTCATTATTTTTTTGTTTGTTAATTCTTTACATCTATAATATATAACTTGAGCAATCGGTTTATTTTATGAATAATTTAGGATTATATGTATGAATTAGCTTAGCATAATAACTTGCTTCCGAAACAACATTGCCAAATAATATATAGCATCTCGAATTCCCGACACACTGCTTTGATCGCAATCATCCGCGTGTACCACTTTTCCCACTCCATTGACGTATGTATACATACATACGTACGTATCATACATACGCGCGGACAATTTTACGTTCCGGTTAAAAAAGTGGACCACTCTTGCCGACGAAACAATAACAAGATCGTCTTTCGTCACGAGCGCACACGTGTGTGTGTATATATATATGCACATAATTGCACCGTCGCGTCGTAAAAAAGTACTCCGTAAAAGTTCGATCTTTACTGCCGATCCGAAGCGATCGAGCTGGTCGTTGAGGTATAAGCGCCGCTACAGTCGTCGAATAAAGATCACGCAAACGGGATGCCGGCGCATATATGCGGGAGTCACCTACTTCCGACGTCCCATGCATCGTTGCATTGCGTTTTTATACGTTATATACATCAGCGCGATCGACGGAGGCTTATACTGAATTTTCATAAGCTCCTTTGTGTATTGAGATAGAGCAATGGATTCGAGTGGGATTGATGTTTTTGGGAAGAGCTTATATACGTATTATAGCGGAAGTTCCAGTCGATCAGTGGGATTTATTTTTGTTTTTTTTCCACGCGGAGTACTTAAAAAGTGAAATGGGTCGTCGATAGAGAGTAAAGGGCTATATATTATGCTGCTTTGATGTATTGCGTATGTATATATGTGTGGGTATGTGCGAGAGGTTTGGTATATGAAACAAAATAAGAGCGTGTGTGAGTTTCGAAAATTATCATATATCTGTTTCGGAAGCAAACATGTTTCGTGCGTTCTTCGTTGATTAATTGTTTATTTGGGTTTATCGGTAAATTTTCATGGCGTATATTTTGCCCGTCAATGATTAATTACACGCGAGAGTGATTTTTTCGTACACGCCCGCGAAGGGAAAAAAGCAAAAGTGTGTATGACATATTTACCGGTATCAAAGATTAGACTTTTCTTTTAAGTATGATAAATGGTGTTGCTGCACTCGGTATGCATCTTGCATCTACTTACATATTTATAGATGCATTAACCATGCTCTCACTTTAATCGAGCATCTATTAATCTTTTCATCAGTCAAAAACACTTCTTATTCATTTGTATTTAAATGTTCTTTTAACGTTTATTTTATGCTAATATTTGCTTCCATTTTTAGTCATGGATTCAGAGAATCATATATGGCTTCGTTTTGATAGATGATTAGAATCGAATTTTAATTTTTTCTGTCTTCTTAGAATTACAGGAAGTACTTTGTATTAATGATAAAAATGTCCATTTCAGAAACTTTAATTGCGCAGTTACAAAAATTGCTGTTATTTTCAAAAGAGGAAAAAACTAATTTTGTAATTTCAAACAAAGAGTATTGAAACAAAAACTAACAGCCATTAAAAAATTATTTAAATTTTATCTTAAAAAAAAAAAAATACAATAACTTTATCATAACCATTGTTCTTATCGCTCGATGAATATTCAATACTATATATTTCCATTCAACTTGCCTATACATCATCGCGTGACCCTCTAAAATTATGCTTCAAATCTCTCTCACCCGACCGCGAAGAACGCATCAGCGATACCTCGCTCAGATATCACACGTCGTTAAAATACAAACCCCAAAGCTCGCCTTCCACTCTCCAAGCCCGCAAAAGCACATACGTATTATATACGGTGATCTCTCGCACGACCAACCGCCCCCGCTGCTCCACACAGTAGTACTAGCGGCGGTGACAAACTTTTCGACGTATATGTGTATATATATATATATCTCGTCGCGATCGCGCACAGGCCTTTCCGCGGCATTAAATAAACATTTCTCTCCGCACGGCTCGTGACCGTGTGTGTGTGTGTGTGTGTGTGTGTGTGTGTGTGTGTGTGTGTGTGTGTGTGTGTGTGTGTGTGTGTGTGTGTATATGGTATACGCGAGTGCGGCCCATTGTAAACTATGCGCGCGACCGGACACACACAAAGCCAAAGAGAGAGAAGTAGCGAGGAGAATTTATATATCTAGCGAGGCCCTTCATCTCCAAGCGCGCGAGGGGGAACCTGAGCGCAGATAGTTTAAGGAATCTATTAAGCAACCAGTGGGCATATATAAGGGCGCTGGTTTAGAGTTGCGAGTTTTCGGGAGTTTGTAGCACTGCTGTTGTTGCGGGGCATGCGGAATTATATGGCGTGCATTTTGCGATGCACATCGAGAATCGGAATTCTATCGGAGCCGTGGACCTGGTTGGTCTAGTTTTAACGAATTAATAGTTGCCTGGTCTAAAAGTATAAAAATGAAGTAACGAAACTATATATAATATATGATAGTGTTAATAAAAGTATTAGGTGAAGATTATAAATCGATGGAAATTTTATAGATAAAATTCTTTATTTAATGCGCGATGTGGAAGTATATATTATAATAATATATGTGTTTATTATTTTTCATCTGTAAATTCTCATTATTAAATCCGAAATATATATATATAGATTATTTTTTGTTATCCATAAATCAGTATAAAATGTTGCGGATGTATATATCAATTACAGCGGAGATAAAATATTTTATCATGAGCTGTTAATGCAATCGTATATGCGCAGGTTACTATGCAAATAATTTCAACCATTTATATATAGCGAGTGTACCGCAATAATATTTTATTGCTTAATTAAGCAGAATATTTCAAGAAGAAATTCGGTAAAAATAAACGTACGTTATTTTATATTACATGCTCGAATCGTAACCTGAACATAAAGAGCAAATAATTATCTGCATAATAAAAAGTTTAATAAGTGTTAATAGCATCAGGTGTTTATATATTACATCAGCTAAGCCATTTGATTTAGTTTCCGTAGTCGCTTTGCAGTAATAAAGTTGCATCCGTTCAAATCGTTAATCCACATTCACAAAGCGATAAGTTTTTTCAATAATACGGTATAATAACGTATGCGTATAATGTTCCTTTACAGAGCTAATCTAGCTGACAAACGCGTATGGCGAAAGCCTACATGTATACACGCGTCTTGCATCCACTTCGAAATCGAAAAAAGGGCCTTTTCGCGCTTTCACGTGCTATTCATACACCGCGCGAGTACCCACTAACGATAAGTACCTTCGAGAGGTTCGTTAACTTTTTTCACAAGCTCACGCGCACGCGCGCTCCATTCGAATTCAATTTCTCCTTAAACGAGGTTGCGCGCGCTGCACACGCGGGTACACTCGCTTCTCGACGCGTTGAAAAAGGCTAAACTTGTTAGTTGTTAATTTCGATGATATATGTGCATAATTTCCCATTGCCATATGAATGTATATGGAATATTCGTGAGTTGTACTCTCTATACCGTGTGAGGCGATTTAATTATACCGAAAAATACGTAAAGCAGCTTAGACCAGCCGTGAAAAATCTGCGATACGTTAGTTGGTTTTCCTATTCTTGCTTGCACTTGCATATATGGGTGGCCGTGAGAAAAGAATTGTGAAGTTAAAAAATCGGTGATAATATTTCATCCTTTGTTTGCAGAAGCTCGTTATCGCGGTGTACTCGATGCATAGCTAATTATGGTTCGGTTTATAATGATACTGCCAACTGAAATATGTAGGTTTTCGCTTTGTATGTACACGGCACGATTATATTTGCATATATATATATATATGTACTTTTGTTATTAATATGAGAAAGTATATGTTTTAAAGGTGTTGCTGCTTATCATCGGTGCATATCTTTTGGGTTTTTGGCACAGGTACCTACTTACATAACCCAATTTCCAAAAGGTTCAACTTGAAAAATGTATACCGAGTATAAACCAAGCATTGTAACTTTTCATCGCTAATACATCACTATACTACTTTCCCACGACATACAAGCGTCTACATATTCAGAACTAATACACAGCTAATCATCCACCATCCGCAAACGCACGCGTATGCATCGTAATTTCCGCAGCACACGGTCAAGTATATATACCTCGTACTTCCCCATAAAACAAAACGACTACACTACCACTTTGTCATATCTCGCCGTTGACGGAGTGCAAACGCCAAACGTATAGTCTTTGCGCCTCCTCTCTATATACATACTCGGCGACGACGTTACAAATTATTCCCCCTTCTCTCTCTCTTCTCTCGAAAACAAAACGTCGAATATAAACACCACGGGCTATAGCGGTTCACTCGTAAATCCCGCTTAAAAAGCCCTGCTATACAGTACACTGAGCAGTCTCGAACAAAAGGAGTGATAACTCTCCGCATGCGGCTTTTAATCCCTCCCCACACTCGACGAGGCCACCAAGTTCCTTGAAGGAATTAAGCCGGCGCTTCCCTCGCGGAGCTTTTGCACAAGCAATGATATCGGGGAAGAAGGAGAGAGAGAGAGAGAGAGAGAGAGAGAGAGAGAGAGAGAGAGAGAGAGAGAGAGAGAGAGAAGATAAGATCGCTAGTCGGGTCGTTGTCCCATTCCTTCCGTGCCGCGGGAGGTGAAAAAAAAATTATCAACCGCGTGCGCGCGCGCGTACTTTGCGATTCGATAATCGCACGCGAGAGAAAGAGAGGAGCGGTATGGGTAGTGTGTGTGTATATATACGTATAAGTTAAGATGGGCTTCCACGAGCAAGCGGTGAGGTCGATTCGTTTTCTTAAGTAACTACCGTTGGAATTATTGAGGGGGAGATCGGTAAGAGATGATTTTTAATTAGCAGCTGCGTATTGGTCTTCCGGGTGACGAAGGGGAATGGGGAAGAAGAGGTGCACGCAGGCGATTAAATGGATTCTACGTATCTATATATTCTGATACTTGAGAACTTTTTTTTTTCTTTAATTTTTAAAGAATATAATGGATGTTTCTCATTGTATTGGAGATCGTATATACTTTGGCTGACCTAACTGCATATTTGTAATTATTAAAATATATATAAAGTACATAGGTTTTGACATGTTGACATTTCTAGAACGTGTGATATTGCAACATATATATATAGTTAATATATGTTTACTCTGGGTGGATATATCTGGCTTACAAGTCTGAAACTAGTTCATAATTTCGATTATACCTCGGCAGCCATCCTCGTTTCGTACCTCACACATTCGCATCGCTGATTCTATAATTTCTATTTCATCGTACATAATTACAGAGCTTTTACTCCCAAGTCTATTAAGATAAGTTTAATTGCATCGGGGCAAATTTCTATCTCCATGCGGGGCTCGCGTACTTCATAACCATACAAACGATGATAAAACGTTGCTCAAAATTTCAATTAACTTTCGTGGTTGAACCATCATGCATATATGTATACACACGGGCGTATGTAGCACACATACTCGTGTATGTATGCATGCATGTATACATGTATAGCGTCTAAGGTAAAACGAGTTATACTCAAATACATTGGAAAGCCCATACGCGAGAGAAGCGCCAAAAAGAAACGAGACAGAGGGAAATACACACTCGTCTCTTGGGATAATCGTGAGCTCGTAAAAATCGAACTTTCATTAAATTTCACGTTACATGTATATATGTGGCATGGTATGAAATTATCAACGGGTATAAGTGATTTCTCGAATACGCTGAATCGTTGTTATGTGCCGTCGTATGTGTTTCAACTAGATCTATCACCCGTATGATGCTTTCTACTTCATAAATTGTACCTCGTCGGTACCCTGTATATTATGGTCACAGTAGATAATGTACATGTCAAATATAGATCAAGTCACTTGATACTGTAATATAGTAAGTAAGAAAAAATATTTTTAATGTTTATGCTTGTAAAAATTTTTATGAAGAGGTTTTTATTACTGTTGAATCAACTATTAAAATGCTGTTACTACATTACTGTTGTTATAATATTTTTTTATTTTAATTAATTACATAATTTTAAAGATTATACTCTAAAAAATTTATTAATTCTTAATGCCAATAGGCATAAGAAGACAATTTTTACGAAATCTTTTAAGAATAATAATTTACCTCTTCAAGTTTTAGAATTATCTATTATAAAATAATACTGTTTGTGGTTTTTCAAAATTTTAGCTAATTATTATTGTTTTCTCGCAAAAGAAATTTGTACGCCAGGTCCCTGGTAGAAAATTGTCTATTAAAAATAGGGCAGAATCTCAGTAAATGACAAAGAGAAATGACTAATTATTGGCTCCCGGTGAAACGTTTTTTCTGACATTATTTGCCCATTTAATAGATTGGGAGTAACATAACCTAAGTTTCAAAATTTTGTTCCAAGTTTTCTTACAAACTTGGCGTTCAAGTAGGTGAAATTCAACAGTATCTAAAAGTTTAGGAAAATATAAACAATATACGGAGACTAAAAAATAGTTTGCAGCACTCCTTTCATAAATATTCAGCAAAGTTTATTTATTGCCATTTGATTTTTTCTCTCACTCCTTATCATAATAATAAGCTTTTTCTTAGCCATTTTTTGACTCATTGTAATAGTCAACTTTAGTGGCTTTAAAATCGTCAAGAACAAACTTGTGCCGATCATCAAGAAAGCCACTCCATTTTTTGGTCTATTTAGTTCGAATAATGTGGAAAAAAGCATTTCACCGGGAGCTAAAAACTAGCCAAGAAAAGTACCTATTTTATGGCCAATAAAATACATAGTCAATTATTTTGGGTAAAAAAATGTTTTGGATTTCCTCCAGTGTAGGACTTAAACTTTCGGATATAAGAACGTGCCCTATATATATAAGAAGCCAATATTTACCTTGGGCACGTTAACCGTGATGTTAATAGTATAGTATGCAACATGTGCGTAAAATGCGATTTTACACACGCGTAGTGGTCGTATGTGCACTCGTGCCACGCGATATTTTTTTATACAAGTGTCCGTAAAATGTGTTTCAGTGATATTACTCATATCGTTGTGTAAAAATGCATTTTATGCACACTGTCTCAAAAAATATTGTTCGATACACGCGCGAAAGATGATTTTACTCTCGTACGATTGTCGTGTCCTCGCTTCGCTCGGGCGACAACCTTCACACTCGTGCTAGAATCAACACTTTCGCACTTGTAACGAAAACTACTATATATTAATCTTTTTGTTGATAAAGGATTTTAGTTTCTAAATTTTATTACAATCATGTTAATATGTATTGTACATAGCACGTTAAACTAGCATTGGATATATTAATTATATGAATTTCACACAATTAAATTTCACTCACAGCGAAATATCATTATCCACCCCAACGATGCGTAATTTACAATAAGAGCAATTACAAACGCCTGTGCGTTCCTCGACAACGATTTCGCCACAATCATGCAGCGGAGCCCCTGAAACACCTATAACAAAGCCACTTCTCTCATTGCATCCATTTTCACCCCCTCAACATAGCAGAACGCTTCGGTACAGCACAAGTTCGCGTAATAATAGGACAAGTACATGGTGTTCGCGCGCTTGCGCACGCTTCCCGCTGCATTTGCTCTAATAAGCTGCTGCTGCTGCTACAGCGAACGCGCGAGCGTTACACACTCACTTTGCGGTCGATCTAATTTTAGAGAGAAAGAGAGAGAGACCGTTTTGTGCTCGATTTGCATAAGCTTAATTAGATTCGTGTGCGCGCGTGTGCGCCAGTAGCTTTCGCGTCTCGCTTTGTTAATACGCGCGCGCTCTTCGCCATTCTTCATTAGTCGAATTGTAGGCTCGTCCTTTTCTTTTCCCGCCGCGCGTCGAGCGGAGGCTACTTAAATTTCAAACGGACTATGCTGTTGCTGCTGCGCCGCTGCTCCACTTATCCCGTTCGCTACCGCCACCGCTGCTGCCGTCGATAACGATGTCGCTAATTATTTTCGAAAGGGGTATAATCTTCGCCGCGAGTAGTGTTTTGCTGTGCACAGTTGTTAGTGGTCGCTGTAGGTATTGAGGGTATATGGATCGCTGGTGTGTGTGTGTAAGTTTGTTAGCGGCACGTGTATGTGTATATGTATAATATATATAGTGAAGGAGGAAAATGTAAAGTATATATAAGCATTTTGGGAATTTGAAGTTATGTAAATGTGGTTTCTTGAATGAATTTCAGCGTGTTATCGATGACTGCGAGCGATAATGGTTATATCATCGATTAATTGCGCCGATTAAGCCCGGAAACAGGATTTTCTCGTATCATTAGGGTCAAAATACTTGATTGCATTCTGTGTACGTATGGATGCAATTTCAAAGCCTGTCTCTCATTTAGCAAATATCAGTGTTAAATACAGTACACCAATGCGCGAGTATATAATATTTATTGTTTCTTTGTGATGTATCCAATTTATTTGCAATTTTCAAGACCATTATATCATATATACCCACACACACGTTTGAGAAATCTCTCATGATACGAGTAAGGAAAAACTTTTAATTTTCAAAATTGGAATGAAATTATCCGCTATGTACAACGAGCAATTTTGGTTTCGCTCAATTAAGGCCACATGGTTGACCGAGGAAATGTAAAAAAAATAATAATTTGGAAAACTGAACGAATCTCTATATTTAAAACTTTTTAACCTCTTGTGTACACCGCACTCACTGCCATCGTTTGCCGACAGCTATATCATTACTCTAGTTTTTGCAAGCCACCATCACACATGTAACGATTTTGTCTGTATATATATACACACGCACACACACACATACAAACCGCAAACAAAAAATTCGATTAAGAAAAAATTGCTACCGCTGCTCCCCTCCGCCGCTTCATAATCGAAACGAAAAAGCAAATTTCATTTCTCCGCTGCGCCTGTCCGCCTTATAATCACTTCCCGCTCCGACTTACATACATGCACGGCTTAAATCCACACCATGCCATTATCGTTGCCGCGCGCGCGCACTCCGTACATGCATGCGCGATTCCAGGACAAAAACAATAAATTCGAGCCGCTCTCCTTTACTGTGCTCTCATGCAAATGTGCTCGCGTATATATATATATGTAACGCCTCCTCGTCATATATATATATATATATATATACACACACACACACACACACACACACACACACACACGCGTGCGGTTAAACGAGCTCGCTCGCCAATGTACACTCTCGCGTATATATGTACGTATATACATATATACTGCACGCATCACGTGTACATATACTTGGGCTCTCTGCAAGTGGGTTAATGGCGAAGCGGTCGCTCGCTCGCAGCTTCCCGCGGGGCTCTCGATCTTGACGAGTCGTCGTCCCCTCTTCATGTGTGTGTGTGTGTGTGTGTGTGTGTGTGTGTGTGTGTGTGTATATATATATATATGTATATACAAACGCGCACACAGATGATCGAGGCGAAAGGGGTTCCAATCGGGGGCGACTCTTATATGTACGTATATATACATATATAGACACACACGACGCGCGCTGCACCTGCACTCGCGCGCGCGCGCGCGCACTTTCTAAGCGCATTTTTGACCACCTTGGAAAGGAGAAAGGAGATTTTCCCTGCCGCCGCATTGGAAATCGAGACGCGAGTGTGCATGATGTGTGGCTATATATGTGTGTGTGTAAGCGAGAGGAAATTTCTCGGGGCTCTCGTTCGACAGGCGAGGCGCGTGCGCGTGGAGCTTCCTTTTCGCGGTCGTTCTCTTTTCGAAGGAGGTGCATTGGCTGTATGTGTGTAAATTCTCTCTTTCTTTTTTGCGCTTATGCAGATGAGGATGAACGCGAGCTGCGGTCGTGACGTTCGTTAACGGGGAGAGCGCGTTACCTGACTTTTCGGGCTTAATTACTCTCGATGCGCTCGCGACTGTTTTTTCACGTCTTTTTTTTTGGACGACGGCGTCGTATTCATTTTGTGCTGCGGGCGAGCTGCAGTGGATTTAAATTGATTTTCTTTTATTAGCGAATTCGTCCGGAACGTCGAGCGAATACGAGCGGAGAATGTAAACACGGGTTCTCGTAATGAGAGTTTTATATATTAGCATAAAAAAGTGTTTCGGCCTCATGTTAATGTATCCGCTGGATTGATACTTTGAGGTGTAAGCGTTTTGGCAAATTGGATTTTCGCTTGTTTTATTCGGGATTTAAGAGCCGAGCGCTGCGTCACGAATCTTGATTCATTATTATTTCTTATTTCCATCAAGTTCTCTGGATATATGTATCTTACTACTCGAAAATCTGGATAAAATGCGTATTCGATATAATTATTTTTAAAAATAAAGTGGAAAGCTTTTAAAGGACGCCTGTACTGCTTAATTAAAAACAATATTTTATACCGTTCAAAAATCAATATAAAAATATGTTTTAACAGTAAAATTTTAATTATTTAACTGTTCCATTATGCCGAACAAGTTGTCACTGGATGTAGGATAGTGACGTAAGGCTTTAGCAGTTAAATGACCCAGTACATTTAATTTCCAGCGTGTAATTTACTTCTTAGAATTTCAATTCATTCATTCGATTCATTGGAAAATAAAATGAAAGAATAATAAATTAATAAATATTCGTATAATCTATACTTCAATAGATAAAGATTAAAATAATTTGTTAAAAATGAAATTGTAGATTTTCCCCTTACTAGAATCGTGACTTATAGGAATTGTGCAAAAATTAGCCAGACTATACTAATCAAACACAAACCACGCAGAATAATTCCGAGAATGAATGAATTTCTTCACCATATATCGTCGGGTGGGAGGAAGAAGGTTCTATTTGAGCTGAGCGCTGAAAAAGGTTCTATTTGAAACGCAATTTATTTATTAAAAACAACTCTAAATCTCACATCATAAACATATTCATTCATAATAAATTTTAATCTGTTTTCAAATCTATAAGTAATATTTCCAACTTAAATTTTGATAAAAAGAATTTGCATTTCAAATAGAAGCTTTTTCAGTGCTCGGCTGAAATAGAACTTTCTTGAACGCTGGGCTCAAATAGAACCTTCTTGAAAGCTCGGTCCAAATAGAACCTTCTTGCTCCCACCCGACGATATATACACACAGGCACACACAGACATACACACACGTTCACAATACAGTGATCAGCGAATTTTTCTCAACCAGCCGAGCACGACAGTAGAAAAAAGAACAACAATAGAGAAAAAAAGTGAGACAGCAGTCGTCGTTGGTAATCGTTCTTTTAAGGCCCAATTCCCCATTGAACTCTAGCGCGACGGCGTATACATATATATGCATCTTTTGCCTTGTCGCGCGCGCGCACATTGAATAACGAGGCCCGGGCGCTTTGTGCCCGCACTCCGACTCGAGTCTTGGGCGGATGGCAAGGTCGTGTCCTATGTTCATTAGGCTAATGTGTATATACAGAGAGTCCCCGGACGTCTGGACCTTGATGATGATGCGCTGCTCGTGTGTGTGTCACGGGATGAGAGTGCAGTGACGTGACCGCGGGCGGGAGGCAGTAGATAGCCGGATTTCGTCTGGTGCGGTTGGGACGTGATTACAGACATCGACGTGATGTGTATATGTAGTTGCGAATCTTAATAAAGGTTTTTAAAGTATCTCTGGTTTGAAAGTTCTTGATATTTTCAAATGGTTGTCAATCTTTTCAGATTAAATTTAGAAAATTTTTGCTATATTAACTATTCTGCAATCGATAAGTCGTTTGAAGCATTTCGATGGTAAAAATATAATATTTTTTAGTTTAGATTATTCATAGAATTATTAAGCACTTTCCATTACTTACGATACATCATATATCTCTTATAATATCATGACAACTAAAATTGAATCATTCAAAATAATTACGTCTCTCCACTGCGCTTACTAATTCTATATACAACTATACACTACTGCAACCAGTATCGAATCAACTGACAATTTCTTTACCTTTTATATAATGACTCGTGAAATTTGTCATCAGGTCTGCCTCCAACATGTATCATAGATGACTCCATCCCACCGCTAATACATATATAGGACGACATAATAAGTTTGTGTGTGTGTGTGTGTGTGTGTGTGTGTGTGTGTGTGTGTGTGTGTGTGTGTGTG
>JAYJLV010073072.1:0-15392 GCA_036873485.1 Torymus texanus
TGTGTGTGTGTGTGTGTGTGTGTGTGTGTGTATATATATGTGTGTGTGTGTGTGTGTGTGTGTGTGTGTGTGTGTGTCCGAAAAAAAAAGTTGCTAGGGTATACACGAGACTGTTTGGTTTGGCACTGCTGTGAAACTTTACGTATAAATATTATCCGGTAAACAAGCTTGTTAGAGTTATCAAACTTTTTTGGTTAAACATAAAATATATATAGCACACTTATCCTCATAAAAACAAATTTAGCTCACGAAGATAAATAACTCTTCTTCTTTTTTTTTTTTTTAAATCAAGAGATACTGAAAAACTTCGGTAAAACGTAGCCTTACGATCTATCCTCTTTAAGAAAAAAAAAGTACAAATACACTATACTACGCGGTTCTAAACAAAGCGAAAAGCGGAATGTAGACATTTGCATTTGTAGAAAAATATATAAAAGTCCTTCTGACATGAATGAGCTGAGATATATATACGAGCGAGATGCGCTTCCATTAACGAGAGAAAATTTCCGAGCATATAACGCGGCGTACGCAATTTAAGCGAAAATCGGCGAAAAATAGCGTATAACAGCGACATAACACACTACACATATACACAAGCGAGTTCCGGCGATTGAGCTCACGCAGCATAACACCTCGAAATAGCTACTGCTATGCGCACGTCGCGGCAGCATATATATATAGCAAACTACTATAGTCAACCATATATATATATATATGTATATATATGTATATATCTAGGTATACGTGCGGTAGCACGCTTACATATTATATCCGCTGGTTACTGTTACGGTACTTTCGCTACCGCAAGCACATTTTTACCCGTACACCAACGCCGCCGCCGCTGCTGCCGCTGGTCTAGTATTATGTGCACGAGTAGCATGCACGCGCGCTCACGCGATGATCAATAGCAAAAATCTCCCTATTTGAATGTGAAATTCAGCGGTTTCCAACGTGCACGGCAATTCATGTCCAGTGAGCTGCCTCGAAATTGTTTACCGAGTTATGAATGTTATGTCTCTTTGGGTATATTGAATTACGAGATTGTAAACTGTGTTTAGATGTTGTTGGTGGTTGCGGGAAATTTTTCTAATTTATTCAAAGAATTTGCAAATTATTATAGCATAATTTTTTTTTTTTTTTATACATTCTAAAGTGAATTATTAAAATTCTTGTGTACCTTGTAGAATGTGTCGTCAGGAATGTTAATTTAAATTACTTAGCTTATATACGATTTTCGTAAAATTACAGGACAATAACCCAACCCTGCAGACAGATACCTACCTAATAATTCTGGACTTGAATTTTACGAATTGAAAAAAAAAAATTCCTCAGTTTAATTCATCTCAGCTTTCATCTGAAACATTCGAAAACGAACAAAGGCTGAACAGTTGTCACCCCGTCGAATCAACGCAGAAATTTTGGTCCGGTTTAATCGAAAGAGACGAAAAAAAAGCATAAAAGGAATCCATGTCAAACCCGCGAAAGAATTCGTCCGGTTGTCGCCAATCAGGAAGGGGGCAGACGAAGAGGGAGAAGAGGGTATGTGAGTGCACAGGAAGAGGGGTAAAAAGCGCGAGGGAAGAAAGAGAGCGAACAAAAGCGACGTGAAACCGAATGAGAAGCAGTGCGAAGAGGGAGAGGAGAAGGCGGAACACGACTCGGACAAAAAAAACACACATACACATACCAGGGGGTAGTAGTAGTAGGAAATAGAGGGTGAAAGAGAGAGAGAGAGCTGATGAAAAAGCAGAACAGCGAGCATTTCTAATTTTAATGTTTTCATTAGGAAGCTCCGCCGGCAAATGTGGGTCAGTTTGCGATGCTATCGCGTGCGAGCGCCATTGCCGTCGTCGCACCTTCTCGGTGAAATGCTTTTTTCTCTCTCTCTCTCTCTCTCGCCTTCCTACCCCTTCGAGAGAAAGAATGAGAGAGAGAAACCTGTCTCGTCATTCCGGGACGGACGTATAAAAAGGGGTGAGAACGGTAGATGGGGGGGACAACGACGAGGAACGAGAATCCCCGTCGATCATCGGACTCTTTTTTTTTCTTCTTGCCCCGGGGACGAGGAAAGCGAGAGTTACATATGGGGCTACGCGCGATCACTGACGCGGAGTGGCGCGAGTTTGATAAATTAAATTCTTCCGCTTTTTTGTTGTTTAAAGTGTGCGCAAAGGTGTGCGGAAAAAAACTGGACGGTGTCCTTGGATACGGATATAACTTTTAAGTAATAAATAGATAGTAGCGATGTTTTTGAGTGCAACGTTTATGTAAATTTTATTTGTTGTCATTATAATACTTTACTGAACGGAAGTAATATAGCACAATATAATTATTCTTCACGAACGAATATTATTGTGTTTTAAATGCTGTTATATGTAAAAACTCTGTAATGAACAATAACAGGGACGCCATAAAATCATCATCAAAGTACAATAATATGTAGCACACATTAAAGAAGAAACTTTATTACAACAACAATCAGTTCGGATAATTGACTAAAAATTATCCATAATCAAATAACTAAAAGCTTACGGTGACCAAAACAACAGTTTTTCCCCGCCTTTCAACCAACATCATCGCTAAGCAACCGTTAAGCACCTCCTCTCTCCCTTTATCCTGCGCTGGCTTCTACAGTAGCCTCATACGCGAGATTCCCCGTATATACACAAGTGCAAGCGCATCTCATACACCTACATACATATATACATACACACTTCTCTCTTAAAGCCGGAGGCAGGGGCTGCGCTGTTGCTGCTCGCCTTGCGCGAGAGACGAGATTGATGGTCAAGGCGCAGGTTGCGCACGCCTCTGTATTCCATAATTTGCATAATAAGCGCGTGTGCTCACTCTCTCTTTCTCTCTCCCTCGTTCCCTTCTCAGAAAGTTAAAACACTAATGGTAGCTTGACGGCAGCAGCAGCAGCAGCGGTATATATATACACTGACATTGCCGTATTTGCGCTTTTGTTTTGGAGAACACATACACCGACGTCGTGTGTCATTTCACGCGAGCGGTGTTATCGCGAGGAGAGGAGAAACCTCAGAGAGAGAGAGAGAGAGAGAGAGAGAGAGTAGAACAAATTGGGTGTACGATGGAAGGATGGTGAGCGTGTGTGTGTGTGTGTGTGCGTAAGGGAGCGAAAATAGCATTACGGAAGTATAGGAATGTGAGAGTGTAAAAGTTTGGGTGAAGGAAAAGTTTGATGGTTGTGCGGTAGGATGTGGCAAATTTTGTGGGTTTAATTGAACCGCGTTATGCGTGTGAATTTTTTAAGCTGTGGTTGTAATAGATGTAAAATATTTTAACTTTATATTTTTTTCTTTTGTTTTATAGAAAAGTATTTGATAAGCGCTTTACTAAATTTTAAGTATATAAAGAATAAAGTTTCAAATTATTATATTATACAAATATCGTTATAACACTTTCTTTTTTCTTGAATTTCAAAAAAATATATGAAGAGTTTTAGGTGTTCTCAGTGAGACCTTCGTGGCAAATATACTCGTTAGCAACGCTGCTTATACAACAATGTTTGTAAAACTTGACTTCATTTCTAGAGAACACGAAGCAGAGATGTGGAGATAATGTTGTAAAAAGTAGAAAAGTTACATACAGAGTTGTTGGCACATTATTTCGCAACGACCTATTATTTAAATAACGTTTCTAGATTTAGTGTTTAAAATAATGTAAAATCGAATATGTAAATTAAAGTTATTACTTAATTCATGAGAACAAAAGATAGGTATTCCATAGTAACACCAGGTGATTATATTATTCTTATAATTAGATTTGTTTTTAAAACAAATTTATGCATTGCTTAAAAAAATATAATAATACTTCTTCAACATTAAAATTTACATTGACTTCTTAATTCATCTTTATATCAAATCAAAACCAGCTATAATACTACACCGAATAAAACTCTCTACTCCTTATTAAGAGTAACTAGTCAAAATCAAAGTAATACCGCACACCAACCGAATGCAGGATATAGAATCGATCATGAAAATTAAACCCGCGCATTAGCTAGCGACAAGTCGAAATGCCTTATTAATTCAAGCCCCCATAGTCATCCTTACACACCACCAAACCTCTCAACTATACCACGCGAAGGGAAAATTATTCGACCGGAGACAGTTCTGTCGCTCTGCCGCGTGCGCGCGGCGCTAGCGAAAATGACAGAATCCGATAATTAGATCCGGCTTCTGGATGACTCTCTGCGCTTGGTGTGAGTAGTATACGTATATAGTACGGCGAGTGCGAGTACGCGACTCTCTGCCGTTTGTCACAGGGCCAAACTTTCATTACGCGAGAGTCGCCGACAATTGCGCGTCGTCGTCGTTCTTCCTTCTATAGTATAGAGGAGCTTTAGCTACGACGTTCGCGAGCGTTGAACGATTTGAAAAGGGGAAAAAGCAATGGTAGTAGAGGTAGCGAACGCGTGAAAATGGCCGTAATCAAACAGATGTTCGCTTCCGTTCGGTAGGTTTGGAGACGCGTCGGGTGAAGCAAGAGAAAGAGAGAGAGACAGAGAGAGAGTTTTCTTCCCCATCATCCTTCTATCGGAACATCCAGGGAAAATCGGTTTGGAGCGAGGATTTTCTAGGGGGTGAGAAATTCCACGATGCTTTATTTAATTAGAGATGCTCTCTCTCTCTTTCTCTCTTTCTCTACCTCTGAAATCGTCTCTATTTCTCCCTTTTTTCCGTGTCATCCGCTGCTGAGCGGAAGCTTTTTAAATGGCCGCTCAGCTTTAAAGCTTCCACAGTGTGCGGACGTACATTTATGTATGTATCTGTATGTGTGTGTGTGTCTGTGCGCGTGGCGGTATATGGGTGTGAGTGTTATTGGAATATTGATTCCGTTCCCGAGAGGAAATTTTGTTACTTGATCAGTGCTATTTGCGTGCGAGTTGCATATAGGTTATTAATTTCTAATCCCGGGGCGCAGTTTTTATCAATTTTTGGTGCGGCTCGGTTATAAATTGAAAGGCTTGTTCGTTAGTGGGAAATGGAGTTTCGTTAGGATGCGCCTTAAATTTAAATTACGCGATAAAGTACTTTGAAAGAAATATCGGTTTGAGATTTTATATTTTATGGATTTTTTTTATATATATGGTGAAAAATGGTCAAGTCTTCAAAAGTATTAGTTCAATATATAACTAATATTTTGAAAGTTACATACATTTTAATATTTATTTATAAGATAACAAAAAACGTATTTTTTGTGTGCAATGCTATGCACGAACTGTGATTTGGACTTGTATTTTCTTTTAAAGAACAAAATAATTTTTTAACACAAAAATAAATATTCAATGTTGCTTTAACCCATATAACTTCCTTATGAATGTATACGAACGTAGAATATTTTAGAAAAATATATATTTATGTAAAAGAACAGTAAAAATGTTTGTGATCTTATTGATATATCAGCATAAATATAAATAATATCGATTTTCTTTGGAGTATTACTTTCTTATAATGAATTATAGTATTTGCTGCTACACACCATATCAGAGCAACTAGAAATTTTTGCATGCGCTCACATTTCATTTGAGGTATTAAAAGTTCAATCCGTACAGTTACTTGCTTTACGACGACATGCTAATTTGCGTTTTAATGAGTTTTCAGATAGTGGTTAGTCAATTCCTACTTTGTTAACACATGCTTGCAAATGTATTAAATTTTTAACGTGGAATATTCCCAGCTATATTTCATATTTTATACTAGGAAAGTTCATCCAGAACTATGATTATTAAGAAAAAGTTAGTGTTTTGCGTAATAAAAAGAAGATTGCAGAAAATTTGCATATTTTCAGAAAATACGAATAAATCTTGATATACAAGAGAAGGAAAAGAATTCTATTATATTGCGAGAAATGCTTGTTGCGTCAAACTTATTCATGTAGATAGTAGACCAAAATTGTAATTTATTCATTATTTTAAATACTATAATAATTGCTCATATTGAACCGTATCAGTATATTTTAATCAATAAGTATGATCTATCAATTTCACCTAATTTCACATAGTCATTGAAGCATTTAAAGTCGTTTTCGAAGATGCATTCTCATCAAGTTCATAAACGCCGTTACGCAATCTCAAGGTTCATTAAATTGACCTTCCAGTGCAGACACGCATAATTCTCCATGTCCGTGCAATGTGTATAATGTTTCATCGCAATCGAATTGTCGTTTAAACGGACACGCGTATTACATAATACGTAATATTGTAGAATGCACTGACATAATGTAACCCTATACACAGTGAATTAGAACAATGTAACTTTTAATAAAAAAAAACGGTAAATTATTAAAATTATACTTATATATATATATATATATATATATATATATATAAAAAACATGGTCATTTTTGTTTGAACTCGTTTCAAAATTATATTAATCGAAAACAAACACATTTATAAATATTAAAAATTGAAACAACCTTATCCAATTCATTACTTATACTGAAATATGCAAAATATTTTCTTATCATTACTTTTTCTCTACATAAACACGCAATAAAATATCTGCACAATAATCTACACATATATACGAATAAGACGAAGATAACTTACGTTATACTAACTAAACAACAACGCGCATCGATTAGTATACTATACGGTACCACCACACTTTTTTCCACCCGAGCTAACGAGACCCGCCGTAAAAAGAGCCGAGAGAAAAAAAAGCAGCCACGGCATCAAGGAAAACGAGAAACACACGCAACTGTACGAGACCGTAGCGAAAACTTCGCTCACTTCTACACGCAGATATATATATATATATACACACACACACACACACACACACACACACACACACACACACACACACACACACACACACACACACACGCACGCACACACACGCAAATACCAACACACACATATTCAAGAGCTGCACAAGTTATCCCATTGTGTTTCCGCGTCACCGTAATAAACTAATAAATCTCCACAACACACACACACACACACACACACACACACACACACACACGTAGGACAGCCTCGCGTCAGTCTCGCGCTGATAAAGTCTTGCGAGGAGAAACGTCGTGGCACACTACAGCAGACCGCCTCAAGAATCGCGATAAGCGTAGCAACAGCACTAGCAGTGTGCGGCTTGTTTATACCGCGAGTGTACGCGAGGGGCAAAACGCGAAGTAAATCGTTTTATGAATATTAAAGCGCGTCGCGCGCCCGCGCGCGCGAACGCAAGTGTAGGCAAGTCGCGAAAGTACAGCTAGGCTATGTATAACGCTACGGTGAATATTAAAGTGGAGTAGGAGAAGATTGCACGCGCGGGGGAAGACTGTTTGTGTGTAGCAGCAGCCTCGCGGCAGCTTCGAAAACATTGTTGATGCGAGAGAGAGAGAGAGAGAGAGAGAGAGAGAAAACGTTGCGCGATGCGAAGAGATGAGGAAAGAGAGAGAGAGAGAGTAGTGAGGAGTTTATATAAACGAGAGATAAGCTATTTTCTAGGAATGGTCTTTATTAATTAAATGAGATCTTGGGGCTTATATGCTGTGAGCGGGGATTGAGTTATGTTCAGATGATTATTTTGGGTGTTTATAAGCTTCTGTTGTATTATATTGTTATCGCGGTTTTTTTTTGTCTGGTATGTATTTTTATAGTTTAGCAAACATGTGCGAATATTTTGCTAGAATCAAATAAATAGTAAAACAACAATTCTATTGTGCTGAATACGCGATAAAAAAATAACTCAAGTATAATACGTGGTTTCATAATATCAGCCTGAATTTATTCATAAATATATATTTAAAAATTGAATGTAACAATATAAATGGTATCAACCGTCACGAGCATATAAATTGATCCGCACCAAAACAGCAACAATTGTTTAAGTCGACGTCGAGGTACTTTACTTGCATAGAAGTGAACTGGACCCTTGCGCCGCGCCGCCTCGCGGGAATCAAGGGATAAATGTTCCCTGGCGCGTGGCGAGCAAGCAAGCAAGCAACGCAATGTCGCTCTGCTTTCTGCGTATAGTTTTTGTCATATATATACATATACCTCCCCGTGCTACGATCGTCGCTCTTTTTCATTCTTGCTTCGTTTCTCTCGTTCTCGGCTCCGGTCCGCTGCTTCTTCCTTTCCCCACCTGCGCAGCATCGCCCCCGCTCGTATACCCCCTGCTGTTACTTCTCTCTCTCTCTCTCTCTCTCTCTCTCTCTCTCTCTCTCACGGAATCTCTTTCTATTTCTCGTTTCCGCCTGTAAGTGCTTTCATTCTAAAACTGACGATAACATCGGCGAGGCCATCTTTTGAAATTTTTTCCTTCTTCCAACTCTTCTTCTTACTCCTTTCGGTATACGAGACGAGGCGAGCGGGGGAGAAGAACACGCTGTATATTTTATATATCCGTCAGGCGCAGGGATTTCATGTAAAAAGCGCACGACAAAAAGTTCTATTAACCTAAAAAGATGGTGCATTAAGAGTTTCCAGGAACACTTTGCTGCTGCTGCTACTGCTACCGTATACTTATACACCTTGGTATATAAGTCGATGTTATATACGAAAATGTCGTCGTGATGTCGAGTAGCAGCCGACGACGATTTAGCCGTAAAGTTGAGAGGAGTTTTAATGGCTATGAGAGGGCTTGTATGTACTATATGGAGTTAATTAAGTGTTAATGAATTTTTATCGTTTGGTTCTTTTTTTTTTAATCCAACGTGGTGGTTCGACTCTTCTTAGAATACCAACGAATAAATGGCTAAACTAATTTGCATAATGTCGCGGTTTCATCAACCTCATGTTAGCAATTTCAGGTTTTTGTTTCAATATGTGTTATATTTTTAAGAAATTTTTTAAGGAAAATTATATTAGTGAACTACTTTAAATTAAAACAATGGCGTTTCAGCAATGAATGTAGATATATGATGAATGTCGGTAGTAATAATACCGTAAATTCATCTTTGTCACGCTAATAAAAATTATATCTCTAATATTATTTTGATAAAGAAAACATAATTCGTTAATAAACCGTATTTTTATTCAGAAACTAAAAGGTATATGTAAAACTATGGTGTATCTTTATATGACTTATACATTATACGAATATAAAAAGTGGGACTTAAATTTTGTCACATAATAATTTTTAAATATTCCTTATGACAATGTTGTTTTGAACTATCGTTGACAATCACTTATCCAGTTCTCAAGTCATTACAACCTCTTATTCAATATCTCAAGTGCCCCTCTAATCTATCCTTGTTCAATTCTCGTCTTTATTATTTCATCTCTCTCCTTTATGTCACCTTTGTCTTTTAATTTACGACCTCTTAGAGGTAATTGTCAATCATTATTCTATCTTTCTGCCCTGCTAATTTTTCGATTTATATAATATATTTAGTATAAGTGTTAAACAACAATAAATTTTTTTAAAAGATCCAATCAACTGATATTAATTTAACGGCAGTTTTATTGGATGTTTATATTAAATCGGACTTTTTATGCGTTTTAATTTTACGCTCAACGCTTTTAAAGGCAAAAAATAACAATTGGAAATAATATTTGTGAAAGCAGAATATATATATATATATATATATATATATATATATATATATCCATAAAAGTTGTTCTCTCGTGAACACATTTCATCTACACGATCTTCTTTATTGAAATGTCAACGTATCTGAAGACATTCTTCTTAATATACGCAGATAGGGATCATATATTTTTGCCGACCGTCACGTTTTATCGTGATGTGTCTCTTTCTCTCTGTTTACATTCCAGCTTTAGCTCTCGCCTCTCTCTCTTACTCCCTATCTCCAGCTCTTATCGATATCGTTCCTTTACCCGACTGAACTTTTTTTACACGTCTCCTCTCCTCATTACGCAGGTCGTATCCCGTCGATCTTCGTCCCGTTTCATCCATCACCTTCCATCCTCCCTCTTGTTTTAATCTCGCTCTTTCCTTCTCCTTTATTAAAAAGCCCGATGTTTCCTGTCCTTTTCAACTCATTAAGTTGATCGATGAACGAACTCGACGCCCGCGGAACTTCCGCGCATTCAGGAGTGTTAAAAGCAACTTGTTAATCGAAAGATGTGCTGAAAAGTGCTGACCGATAACTTTTAAGTAGTTCTTTACTAAGAACTCGCAATTATGGGGAAAAAAGTACTCTAATCTACTTTTCCAAGGTGAAGTAATTTTTTAACGAACGCGAATGATGATTGCTTTTCTTTATGGCTTTTCGAGGATGTAGCAATTAAGCGGTTCGTATACTTTAACTCTATATATAAATGAATTTATTTTATTTTCATTCTGTTGCGTTCAGCGATATGTAGTAAGTTAAGAAAATCTTTATCGAAAAATAAAGAAAGACATTCGCAATTTATGCTATCAAGAGATAAATTTGGCATACATCATTTTATAGTAAACATTTATTGAAATCAAAATGTATTTTTTTTTTTTTTTACTGCACATTTACAAAACAAATGCACTTAATTAAAGAAAATAATAAATTTCGATACATCATATTGGATTATTTATTTATTTGGCGTTATCATTTTTATAATTGTGTAACCGCATCGTCGTCTCCTTAATTAAGTAATTTATTTCGCCAGCGACGAATTTCAGTAATTAGAGCTAATAACCAAGGTGCGCATATTTTCAATTTAGTATTTCCCTCTATTAATTATCACGCTTTCTGCACGAAAATTGAGGCTGATTCGGCAAACCAGAAAAATATTATATAACTTCGAAGTTATATTTAACGTTACGAAATTTGAATGTTAAAATATTAAAGTCGTCGTTTCATTACCATTGATATACAGGCTATTGCTCTCTAAATAATTATTAAATAAAATATAATTTCCCATTCACCATCCCGTAATCAATCCGATTAACAATTTTTACTATCTTAAATTAGAAAAAAATTCATACTAACCGATATTATTAAACAGTCATTAGCAACTGGAGTTTTACAACCATTCTCACGTTGTCGAGCGACACGGCATATTTCGTTGACGCGCGTCGAAGGAGGAACATTCGCACGGATGCCTTCTCTTCTCTTCTCTCTCTCTCTCCTGTTATCTGAAATTGACCATCAGCTTCGGTTATCAACTTCTTACCTGCTACCACCCTGGCCAAACATAAAATTTATCTCCCCTCGCTACGCGTCGAGCCGCTCGACACCGTAAAACTCGAAGATACACGCAGTTATTAACGCTATCTACGAGCCATATACACCGCTGGGCATTTGTATTTTTGCTAACTATCGTGTTTTTCGCCCCTTCTAACAGCGGTCGTTACGATTATAAAATCTTTTCCATTTTATAACTGTCTATAGTTCTCTTGGGAGTTACTTGAAAACTGCCGTTTTACTGCCGTATAGAAATTAAATCGTTCGAAGAAAATATATAAGTATTTTAGGGTTATAAGTTTGGCTATAAGATCTCTCCAAAAATTAGTCACAATTTGATTACTCCTTTTGATGCTATCAAATTGATTTATTATTGGTGATTATAGGCTGCCTTAAGTACATAGAAATCATAAAATTAAATATAATCAACAAAATTTGATAACTGCATTAGCCTAATTGCTAATAACAGATCCAATCATTATAATTAAATAACAGTGTAAAAAAGTAAAAATCGATTTTTTCACGTATACACTCAGCGTTAAGCAAATGTACACATGGGTGCAGCAAAAGCCTCTCTCGAAGTCGTAACACACTCATCATCCGCGCATATATAGCGACTAACTTCGATCGTCGCAGTTAATAACCGCGCTCCGCTAATTCAGTATAAGTACAGCCGCTGTGGTAAACACTAATTAAATACAATCATATCCTCCTCCTCTTTCTCTTCCTCATCCACCTACATCGTTATATACCAACCTGGCGACCATGAGCACGCGAATACGTTGTCGTCGTGTCTGTTAGATGACGACGACGACGACGACGACGACGATCTTCGCTACTATGATGATGCTACACGAGGCCGGACGTTAGAACCGGTATGACCGGCGCCGAGGCTTGAACATTGAGAGAAAACAAGAAGACGAACGTGCGCGCGAGAAAATAGAAAAATCGCTCTACGGCCAAGTCCCGTGAGGCAACGGGAGCGCACGCGGAAAGAAAGAAGGAAGAGAACACTCACCGGCTGTCAGTCGTGGAGGGAGGAGAGGAAGCTGCTGCTGCTGTTTCTGCTACTGCTTCTGCAAGGTACCGGAACAGCACAACACCGGGACGCGCGAAATTCCCGTGGGCGTCTCTTCTTTTCCCTTGCTTGTGTATATATGTATAGCAGGGAATCCAGAGAGAAAAATTCTCTCGTGTGTGTGAAGGTGCACGACGCTTTCCTGATGCTGTTGTCGTAGAGGGAGAGGAGAGAGACACACTAAACACTCGTGTTTACACGCGCACAGACATATAGAGGCAGACACATGCGGAGAAGTAGAGCTTTTCCTTTGTTTTCCCACCTTTCCCATAAGCCGTGTATGTACGTGTGTGCGTGTGTGTGCGCCTCGTTGCAGTATAGTTGTATATTTGCGTATTTATAACGCGTACGAACGACGGCTATAGTGTATTAGTATTATAGCAGCCGACGACGTGCGCACAAGCGCGCGACCTTAACCTTATTTTCCGCTCGGCTTGTTTTCCACTCGCGCGCGCATGTGTTTTAGGTATCTCGAGACCGGCTAGTCGAGAGCCGCTGTTGCGGATTTTTTTTATTAACACCGACGACGACAACGCGACGACTGACACTTGAACTCGTGATTACGTAGCCGTTGTCGCTGACTGTTTTCAAAGCTCTTTTTCTCTCTATTGCAAATCTACAGAGACCGGGGAATCACACGGTAATTCAGCAGTCTTTTGTAGAATTAGCGCGCGAAAATTTAAATTCTATCGGCACAACTAACGTGTCACTTATTATCGGCTAATTTGCCAAAACAAACAATAACAACAACACTGTCAAAAAAGAGCCAATCCAGCTTCGTTCTTGTCGATTGTGCAACGGACCTGTATCAATATCAAACACATCCACGTATGTACATAATCACACACACACACACATACACCTGCTGCAACAACAATAACAACAACAACAACGCGTTCGAGTAAAAAGACCGGCAGGAGAGAACAGTCGAGCGAACCGTCCCTCTCGAGAGCCGGCACGCGACTGGAGAAGAACGCGCGCGCGCGCGCGCGAGAGCTCACCTCTCGTCGGACGGTGCGCGCTGCTGGAGAGCAGCAACGCGAGGCGCGCGCCGATCCCTCCTACTCTACCTCCACCACATAGCACTATACACGCTGTAGTCGTCGTCTAAGCAGCGCGCGCACTCGCATCACAATGCGCCCTGTGCACTATAAGGAGAGAGAGAGAGAGAGAGAGAGAGAGGGACCCTTTGAGGGCATCTCGTGCGTTATGTATACCTATAGGTATATACCTACCTGCAGAAGCAGCAGCAGCAGCTTTGAACGTTGCGATTGTGAGAGACGCTCGAATTAGTTTCTGGGACGAATTTTGAGCAAGGGGCATTAGGTTGAGCCGCCAAGTCAAAGGACTGGGATCTCTCTCTCTCTCTCTCTCAGAGCCTATATAGGCGGATCTATCGGGGATATATAAAGGTAGTCGTATTAGGATGGGGCGCGGCTTGATTGCGGGAAAGGTGAGCCTGATGTGGAGATATATATACATATAGGTGAAGGCGGTTTATTGATGGGTTATCGATCGTTCGAGTGTGTGTGTGTATATATAGGATTAAGTACTTTTTGTGGGTTTGGTTGTACGATCGATCGGTGGATGGGTCTTTTTTCAATATGTTTGTGTATGGGTGTTGTGGAAGGTGTTTTTTTCTGGATTCAGGTGGATCTTAGTAATTTACGTACTGCAGCGTGAAGTCATGATTGCTTGCGTAACGGCGGCGAAATGACACGTCAACTTTACACACTTTTCTAGGATATTCATTGTATTTTTTATTATATGCTAGAAGTACCATTGTAATGGTGTCTTTTGTTACTTACGATGATATTTTCATGTTACGGTTCAATTTGTGCTCGAACTAGAAACATATAACAACAGAGTAAGCGTATGTTCGACATTAGTGCATAAGAATAGAATTTTTGAGATATTGTGTTTAAAACAATCTTGCTTGTTCAGGTTTGTATATTGTTAAAATAGATTGAAGAGTTTATGAAATACAGTTTTTCAATTTAGAATCAAGACTCATCGCCAGTCAAATTTTATGATCGGTTTCTATACTACGAACGCGCGCATAAATTTATGCACCTACAGGCCAAGAGTGAATTGCATATTGGCATATTTTAAAAGGGTTCTTCTCGTACAGTCTTCTGGCATACAAATTGACTTAACTAACGTAAACATTATTCATTAAAAACTAGATTTCTTGGAACTGAGAAAAATTATTGTTGTTGTTGTAGGATAATCAGTATCGTTGAATTTTTGAAATGTAACAAATTAATATTTAAAATTTCATCGATGGAAACATTTATTTCATAACTATTATTTACAAAGTATATTATATAAGAAGGGAAGTTCGAATTTAGTAATGGTTTGGTTAACTGTATATAAAAATACATCCCTACATTAAATATTACTTGACAGAATATTTAAACAGCCAACAATTGTATAGTATGCCTAATAACTCTAATTGATAGTTTTGAATTCATTGTATTGCAATCAAATAAGATAATTATTATGTCAAACGTACTGCATATGCGTCCTATTTTACGTTTAATAATAACATAATAATTTTATTGATCATTCAATCTAATTCATCATATTATCAATAAATATTTATATTATAGACATTACTTTATAATAGCAACGTACGTACGAACCCGAAATCATAATTCTATTTTTCTTTCAAACCCCCCACAACAGCCATAAACAAACCTTTGCAAAGAGAAAAAAAGGTGAAGCAAAAAGCACTCCAACATTCTCATCACTCATGCTATTGATTCATAATTTCAAACAAAACTGAAATTCCACGAAAAAAAAAAAATATAACAATAACCACGTTCCCTTCCCAACTGCTATTCTCATATCTCAATCCAGCCTCCCTATACGGTTGCCAGGTGCCCCCCTGCGAACGTGCAGCACATATGTACCTATGCATAAGAGAACAACAAAAGTCTACCTCCAGCATGAAAACCGACGCATCTGCGCGTGCCGAACGGCGGCTGGAGCGCGACTGACTGAACTGTAAACATGGAGCGCGCGCGTGGACTCTAGAGAACGACGTTGCGGTGGGAGAGGAGGAGAAAGAGAAAGAGAGAGGTATAGGAGGCAACAAGAGAACGGCGGAACCGAAGTGTCGCGTAGGAGAGCTAGATCGACGGGAAGTGAAAGAGAAATAGAGAGAGAGAGAGAGAGAGAGAGAGAGAGAGAGAGAGAAAGAGAGAGAGA
>JAYJLV010073083.1:0-15391 GCA_036873485.1 Torymus texanus
AATATCACAGTTTTCATTACCTACTCTAATATTACAGATTTTACCTAATCTAAAATCACATTTGATTTTGCCTACTCTAATATCACAATAGTATTTTCTACTCTAATATCACAGATAATTTTACTTAAGCTAATAGCACTATGCAGAGCCAGACGGCTGCGTCAGAGTTGGTTGGATTGCGTTAGGTGTTGACTCGAATGACAGTAGCGGCAGCTCTTTATAACCTGGCACTTCTCGCGGTATTGGACACTGGTATTAGAGTCACTTAGATAGAGTCATACGACAAATTCATAGACCGATATTAGAAAACAAATTCCGAACGAGCTGTGCAACGTAAGATAGAATTTGGACAATATAGTCTTATGAAACGAATGAATTTACGCAACGAACATTTTCGAACTAGCGAAGAACTTGGAAAAAGAGTGTAAAGATATCGAATTTATTCAACATATAAGTGAATATTTTGCACCATGCCATCTTTGGGTTATAGAAAATGATAAAAGTTCGTTGTTCGAAATATATTGAATGGTTATCAAAATGACGATTATCATCAGAAAATTGAACAGAAGAAACAAAAAAAAAATTACTATCAGTATAAACCAGTTTTTGCACAAAAAATCTGCATCCAATCAGTTCGAAACACTTTGAAAAAATAAAAACATGGCTTACAAAAAATATAAGCATTTCCAATGTACATATATCAAAACAGATAAAGCTTATCAGGGTAAAGCCTTTTAAAAAAAAGAAAATAGTACCACATGAGTAGATTGATTTTTGTAACATAAAACTTATACGACAATACGACGATAGTAAGCGAATCAAATGTGAAACATGAATTAAATGTCCATTGCATCTCGGATGTACATGTGCAGCTGGCTACTAAGAAGAAATGCATAATTATAAGATTTAACCCTCGTGAATGCAATAACGAGATCGATATAAACTCAATAATTAATGATCGTCGATAAGAGTTTTTTTCCATCGAGAAAAGATCTTTACAATAAGTATAAAGTTAGAAAAAATAGCTGTTTTAGCAAATGGAGAAACAATTATTTTCATTTCATGTACATAATTTACAGGTTATGTTACTCATATAAGATTTTAAAATTTTTTTGAGCGTTGTTTGTCTCGCCGAGTTCATTGACTCCGAAATGATGTAACCTTTCATGTGTCAGACATCAACACATTTGTTCATAAATTACATAAACGTAACAGAAGCGAGCAAGTATAAAAGCGCTGAGTTCCAAGTATTTAGCATGCATTTTGGTGTCTGAGAAATTACAAGCAACGAGCTATATTATCGCTATATACGCTTTCTAGCTCGGATATTTATGCTTGCTAAAGGGTTAAACTTGTAAAAATATATTTAAAAAAAAAAAAATAAATTTCACAATTAAGTGAATGAATTTTTCTTATTGTTAGTATAAATTTTGTATATTGATTAAAAACTTTTGCTTCTATTTAGTAATTCTCCAACCTTATTATCCTGTAGGTGCGCTTAACGGACATATATGCTGGTAACCTGTACCGATCTCCCAATCAGCTTTTCTGAATTGTCTCGTTTCTTAGCACTTTTTCAAATTGTTTTGTTTCACCTCTCAGCCGACGATTTGTAAAGAGGGAAACTAATCAAACGAGGATAATCGGGTCAAAACTCATCGAGAATGGTCTATTTATCAATAATTTATTTGAGTATAGTGTTAAGTAATTGAGAAAAGTGCATAGTAACTTCCTTGAGCAAAAGACTGCCGAATAAATCTAGTTGATATTAGGAACCTACATAAATTTCGTAACATCTAATATTCTTACAAGAGGGGTCTCCAATATAATTAATGACAAATCAATATAACAAAAAAATTAGGTATCAATAAAAATAACCAAGAGACAAACCTCATCGTAATACTTGTTTACATTTGTCTCACTGACATTATCACAGCGATGATATTCTCTCCAAAATTCCCGAAACCACGGATTTATAACTTCATGGGAAGCATTTAAATTTGTAAAATACTCATCAAAGCCAGACATCTGACGAGAAAGAGGTTGGACCGCTAGCGCGCCCTCGAGCACGACCTCTTCGGGGTTCTTACGCCGACCTGGATTCAGAAAGTTACGGTGGTTGCTTGTCGACCAAGCGTCACTTCCAATCCATACGAAGCGGGTACCAACGCCTAATCGCCGTGCTGCATCCATCACGTGCAGTGTTGTTACCTTCTCCGCAAAAAGCACTACCACTAGAGAAGAACAGAAAAAGTAACAAAATCATTTACATATGCCGAGGATGATTATTTTAAATGAAAATCACTTGTAATGATCAAAAAAGACAATTCCATTAAAAATAAAAAATTTTTGATAATATGTCACATAACTGTTTATATTAACCCTTAGCGACCACACCTCAGCCAGGCCACATAGCGGCCACATGGGGTAACTCATTACCCCACGCTGAAAAACCTAGTTGTACAAGACATATGGGTGTTTTAACACTTGTAACCGATTGTTTCATGTTTGTTGAAGTGTTCTTCAATATTTCTAATGATTATCGGTCAATTTATAGATGGCGTTCTAAAAACTGGTCATATATGTAAAAAAACAGAAAAATAGTCTTTTTTCAGAAAAAAATTTCTTTCGTATCATTATAGTGGAGAATCATATTCGGCTTTCCGTTCGTTATCTCTTGGGTATGGAGATAAGTCGAAGCCACCAAGACGATTTTGTTCTTCTTCGGTGTATGATAAAGTAAAGTTATGTCTTTAGTGTGACAAAACTTTGTTTCAGGAGGATTCTTCGACGCTACCTTCATCTCCACGTGAATCTCCCGTTTATTCTTTTTAATAGTTCCAGTCACAGACATGTTGAAAGGTTCATTCAACATTCTGGTCAGCAGAGGGACAGTGGTAAACCAATTATCGCACGTCACCGTGCGATTAGTGCCGTGTATTGGAGCCGTTACAGCTTGAAAAAAGTATTCTCCGCTAGGTAATTTCTGGGGATTATCAATGGTGTATTACTTTCTTTGACAGTAGATTCAATACTATTCTTTTCTTCTAGTTTATTGAAACTTATCGGACATGAAATGTATCGTGAATTTCTATCGGCTTATTTAGCCAATAGCTCTTGAAATAAGTTTGCCTTTTATCAAATTCACCGTTGTATTTTCAGGACTGCTTCTGTTTCTTTTGCCATCGATCCAATTCCAACTTTGGTTTTAGTCTTTATTATTATCTTTTGCTGATGGCGTTAAAGTGATATATTTATTAACTTTGGTCACATTGACCATTTTCAACTAAACGATAGTAATAAATTGAAGCAATAAATAATAATATAATGTTGCACTAGTTAAAGCTTCTTCCTTACACACAGTAACTGATATACGTTACATTCGAAGCAGAGTAGTTATGTAAACACGTCTGCTGTGTTCGAAGGATTGTAATCGAATGAATTGGACTTAGAAGAAAAGAGATCAAATTGGGCTTGGAAGAAAAGAGATCAAATCGGACTTTAAAGAAAAACGAACGAGTTGGATTTAAATGAGAAAAGGAGACGGCTTAACTTGCGCTGTGACAGTCATCCAAGACATATAGAACGTTCATGTCCTGTCTGCGTAGCAACAAGCATCACACCTGTTATAAGATGCAGAAGAGTCAAGAGGATTGACCACAACTTATTCGAGAGGATTACCGAACTACTGATCTCAACCAACATGCGGGGTACGAAGCCAAGAGGTACGTAAAATCAATAACTGTAACATCACCGTACATTCGGAATTCTATAAGTTTTTGGAGAACAAGCATCGATAAAAGAGAATGAAGTCAAATCATTATTTTATGAATTAATCTGTAAATTTCTGTTTTTATCGGGATCCTGACTTCTTGGTTGAGCGTAGCACTTTCGAGGGATGGCAAGAATACAGGGATCTGAGTACGCACGGGCTTGCCTAGTGCCTACTCATATATTTCAATAGTAAGGTGAGTAATCTTGACGTAACAGTATAACAGAAAGTAAATGAAAGACATGATTCAATAAACTTCAGATGCATTTTTACAGGTTGAAAAACGATTACTCTGATGCTTATTTAATTCTCTGTGTTAATATAATCTTTTTTCTATTACGAAAAGAGACTATTTATACGTACCTCGAACCTCAGTTTTATTGGCGATTGTACGAATGACGTTGTCGTAATCTTCAGGTAAGAAATGCTCCTTGTCGATGCGCTGAGGTGCGCTAAAGCATATAGAATACTTGCTTGCAAGTGATGTAAGGGTCTCGTAACCATGGTTTCCGTACTCCGTGTCCGAGTACACGACCGATACATAGGTCCACTCAAATTGCCTGTACACATAAATATACAGGATTAATAAATTGGTGAGAATAGGACAAATAATCAGTGATTTTGTACTTAAGAGGATATCAAAGTCACGTCAGTTACTTTTTCAAAGTTTTCTTTTCGAATAATTTACTCATTCGACTAAAATAGTCGGAAAAAATATAAAATTTATGCATAAAGATTGGACAATTCTTAAAAACGAGCTCAAAGTTATTTCAAATACAGTATAATCATCGATATATATGTATATCGATATACTAAAACATCTGAAAGTTCAATTGCGAAACGTTACTTTCTACTGTTACGTCAGGATCAATAATAAGTGCTTTTTTAGGGAGGCTTTATTATCAGGCGTGCCTTGTCTCCCGGTCTTTTGTCCACCGACCTAAAGGGTTATGTCTACCTATAAGGATATGGGAAACCATCGGAATTGGCAGACTGTAACCTACCCCCTTCGCGAATGCCCGTAAGCGTTACGGATCCCAGGGTAACAAGGACGAGGCGAATCAATCCCAAGTTTAATTCTGTCACTTTGTTCTGTACGCGTGCGCCCGAAACCGTCACGATTTACGAGGCAAACCGAGGCATTATAAAGAATAAATTATTATATGTTTATTAACCTCAGCTATTTATGTAAATACAAAAAAAAAGAAGTTACGAACTGTTGAATCTTCACAAAATTCAAATTTACAACAAAGAAAACTAACTCTAAAAAAACGTGATGTTCTGGAAGGTCGGTGGTACAGCTTCCTTTTTTTTATTGCGCTCTCCGCTGGTGGTCTTCTCTGCAGGCGTCCTTCTCGCAGATAGCGTCGACAACATGTTGCCTCGAACTTGTCTTATATTCCTTCTTGGTCACTTATCCCCCAAGGGTCCACTTTTCCTTCTGGAAAATCTCTCTTCCAATAGAAATCATGCCTTGCAAGCAGCGTAATTTTGGTGGTCTCGTGTGACCCCCTTGTGGGACCCGCTGGACTTGGCGTGTTTTTCCCGGCGCCGCATTGGTATGTCCATACTTTTGCGGGTGTGTTTTTTGACTTGCGTCCACATCTTGCATTCAAATCCCATTATGCGATAAATTTGGACAATGCTGCGAAAGCGCGTCGAGACCCCTCACTTATCCGGTTCACCATATACGCCTTATTTTCTGCGTCTTATCTGGCCTCCTGGCTCTAAAATCTTTTCTTTAATCACCTTTCTTTTTCTAATTTTTTACTCCGCCTTTCTTTCTGCCTTCTTTGGATTTTCTTCCCTTCCCTTTTCTCTGTCCCTTTCTTTCACTCTCTCTCGCTCTCATTCTCGCTCTCTCACTCTTGCGCTCTCTCTCTCTCCAAATTTATCCTCACACCACCAAGAATAAAATCTTGGAGGGTATTGCACGACTATCTGAAGCAGCGCAAATGGTGTCTGAATGGGCGGAGAACTCGGGCCTGTGTCTCAATGCTGTCAAAACAAAGGCTATTGTATTTGGATCAAAGATAAATGTCAATGATATAAACTCATTGGGTTTGTCAGGCATTGAGATGGAGAATGGGGTTCTCATCTCGTTTAGTAGCGAGGTTGCAAGTCTCAGTATTACCCTGGATAGTAAACTAAAATGGAAACCGCATACTGACCAGGTTACAAAAAAAGTAAATAAAGCTCTCTACAGCCTGCGATTTATTCGGCCGTGTACCACCGAGACCCTCCGCAAAAGATTAGTTGAAACCCTTGTACTACCTCACTTGGACTACTGCACGCTGGTGTACTTAGACGCAACGAACGAACAACGGATGAGACTAGACCGATTAAGTAATATAGGAGTGAGATATATCTATGGTGTCAGAAGAGACGTACAGATCACCCTCTACTGGAGGCGCCTCGGTTGACTTCGATTGGGCTCTCGTAGACTCTATTTCACAGCCTTACTTTTATACAAAATTACACGCATGCGAGAGCCCAATTATTTGGCTGATTTATTCGAGAAGCACAATCCTAGGCCCTCCAGCAGGGGAGTGCAGCTGGAGCTAAAGCTTCCTTCGGTTTCCTATGAGACGGGCGAAAGGTCCTTTCAAGTTCAAGGCGCGAGTCTGCTCTCCCTGCGCCACATCCCATCATACAGCACATTCAAGAGGGCGGTGCGTCAATATCTTCTTGATCGCGAGTCCTAGCCCCCGTAAGCGGTTTGGAGCTGCCAGCGACAACGATTTACATAGATTATTCCATATATACTCTCTTTATTTCCCATTCACTCTATACATTATTTTCCCGACATTAATACGCGACGTGTGGCTTTAATGCCGCGCGCGGCCTCTCTATCGGAGCCCATGGCTCCGCTCGCAACTAGATGTGCACATCCGTGTTCCAGCCGATTTCTCGGCAGCTCGACGGACGGCACGATTTATCTCTCTATCGCGAGAGGGTGCACCGTATGCCAGCCAATTCCTCGGCGGCTCCGACGGCACATCACCTCTTGCGCTCTCTCTATCGCACGCGGCGGCCTCATGGCCAAACAGAAAGGCTACTCGCCTGCTCCTCTCGGGGCCGTCGCTGGATGGTAGTCTTCGCGCTGCCTGCTGCTGACGTCAGTATGGCATCAGGGCGTCCCCCGAGTCGCCTGGTGCTGGCGGCGACGCTTGGCGATGGTCGTCACTGGCTCGACGGCAGTGGCGAGGCTGGCGGCGATAGCGGGCTAACGTGATTGTCGCGCTGGCTGACTAGACGGCCAAAACCTCCGCCGTCGCTGCTCGAACTCTTCCCGTGCTCTGTCTTTCTCTCTTCCCAAGCTATACGTATGCGCTGTGCCGATTCCACTGCTGCCGGGCGGGTCAAAGGTTGGCCAGAGACTCGGCAGCAACTCAGCTGTCAATCCAGCTCGGCCATCTGGCTGATGCTGGTGAGTTTACATTCGAACTCTTACTCGTACTGACTCGTCATCATCCCTCGCGCGCTGGCTCGCGCTGCGTCAGAAATCTGCTATCTCTCTCTAGTCTTGACTCTCTCTTTCTCTCTCTCTCTCTCTCTCTCTCTCTCTCTCTCTCTCTCTCTCTCTCTCGGGAGTGTAGTCGTATATAGTTCGCTCCGTCTTCTTTTTGCATATACTGCCTCTTTTGCCGTCGGGTGAAGTATTCGTTGTAGGAGCGGGGACCTCTTTCGTCCGGCCTTTCTGCGGAAATAATATTCATCACGCTCCGTTGCCTTGGACGATTGATTTTTGTGGGTTTTATTAAGTAAGATTTACCCTCACTTTCTACTGTGAACAAGCAACTCATCATCCTCCGATCTTTGCGGAGCCAAGGATATCTGTTGGGTATCTGCCCAATCTGTGCCAGCCCATATGGGCGGTTTCGACCATGCCGCTCAAGAGGTCGCGTCAAGATGGGTGTACCGACATCTCTTCTCGTCTACTAAGCGACTGCTGTGCGACTCTTACTCGACTCTATGAGCACACACCGCTCGACGCTTCTACAGCTATTCAGGACGGAAAAAAGAATCGGATCGACACAAGAAGCTTAGCGAAGCAATTACTGATATTAGCAAAGCCTTCAGCACTCTCGCGAACGCTTTTCTATGCAGATTAGCCGTCGATGATTTTTCCGACGTTCTCTTAGACAGGTTGGACAAAGCGTGTGACTTTATTCAGCACGCTGGTTCAACCTTGTCGAATATTCAATCCGCTGCCGGTAACAGCACGTCGGGGGATCTTCAAACCTACGCGGCCGCTGCCAACCAAAAGCGCGCAATGCTTCCTGGCAAAATCACGCTCGACCGGGGTAAACTTATACTGATTTCGACGGCATCACGTGTTGTAGTCGGTCCAACGGACGCGGTCAAAAATAAATTTTCTTCCGCTAAACACACCAAAGACACTTTGCTTAAAGTTTTGGATCCCATTCAGCTCAAATTGAAAACCAGCAAATTGCACTATGCCTCGGATAACTCAGTGGTAATTATCGCGGATAACGTCGACGTTGATGCTCTACGCAACAACAATGCCCTGTCGACTGCGGGCCTTTAAGTCAAGCCGTACGTGAAGCTTAATCCACGAATTATTATTCACGACGTACCCATGGACTACTCAGAGGATGAAATTCTGCACAGTTTTATCGACCTTAACCTACCAGAACACATGCGTGAGGATGTTAAAATGATATCTCTCTACCCTGCACGAGATAATAAAAAACACCGTTCGTGTGTCGTCGTAATCAAGCCGGAATGTAGGAACATTCTCCAGCATCAGGGGAGACTATTTATTAAGTGGTCTTCTTGCAGATTTGCGGACCATATCCCCGTCAAGAATCATCCCTATAAAGCTTGTACAAAAAAGAAAGCTCCCAGTGGCTTCAACTGCATCGCTGCCCAATGCCAGAATTCCGCTCACTCGGTCTTCGACAAGTCAAAATGCCCTCTTCTTCGGAGCTGGATAGAACGCAAGTCTACACGCATCGATTATGGATAATATCGCTGCAACCAGTTCGAGCCGCCACATCAACATAGCGCATTCTAACGCGGAGTCCATCTCTAGCTGCCTTCATGACCTGCAGGCCATAGTCTCGGACAACAACCTTCACGTCCTCGGGATCAGCGACTCATTTTTAAAACCAGAGCACGATTCTATCTTAGTTGAGATATCAGGATTCAACATTTTTAGGGTGGATTGAGTGAGCATAGGCCACGGGGGTGTCGCCATTTACGTACATGACTCTATCCCAGCCAGGGAAGTTTATCGTTCTGCCCAGCCAGCCTCTTATTGCAAACGCCCGGAATTACTTTTTCTTGAGCTCAGGCTTGGAAGGTATAGACTCTTATGCGGTACCATTTACAGTCCCCCCGATGCCGGGTATTGGTCGGACGTAGAAGAGGCTATTATGAGCTGCAACAGGCCCTACGATTTTACGTGCATCATGGGTGATTTTAATATAAATTGGCATAAGGATTGCTCCACGAGCAGAACTTTAGCGGATTCGCTTTCATGCTGCCACCTTACCCCACTTTCGTTATAACGAGGATATTCACACAACAATTGATTATGTATGCGTCTCTGCTTTTCACCAGGAATATACTCCAGGAATATCCAGGCACGAGGTAATCTTTGCTACTCTAGCCTTCACACTTCCAAGCTGCGACCGGCCTCGCATCACATGAAGAAGCTACAAAAATTTCCGCCTTAACGACCTTTTCTCCGAAATCGCACGAACGAATTGGACGGAACTTTACGCGTCGAGCAATATCGACTTCAAGGTGAAGTTTTTCAGTGACGCTGTTTTGAAAGCTTATGATAAGCATGCGCCTTACCGTTCGTTTAGTCCTAGACGGGACCCATCACCCCGGATGACCAACGGGATAAAGGACCTTATCTCAGCACGTAATAACGCCTAGAGAAAATATAATCGTAGGCGGGGAGCAGCTACGCTAGCGCGATATAAGTTTCTTCGTTATACAGTCAAGACCTCCATTAAGATCGCGAAGCACAACTTCATCAAGGACAAACTTTGTAGATGCCCAAACACATCGAAAATGTGGAAAATAGTCAGCCAATTTCCTGCCGACCCCGATGCCTTCAATGCGCACTTCGTGGGCAACATCGGACCTCCAGCGCAGAACTGCGCCTCTCATAGGGACAGGATTAATGGCACGAGTTTTGATTTTGAACGGGTTGAGGCTACCGACGTCCTCGAAGCTTTAGCTTCTTGTCGCTCGAACGCTTTGGGACCTGACAAAATATCTCTTCGCCATCTCAGAGAGTGTTCGCTAGTAATTCTTGAGCCGCTTGTTGATATTTTTCAGTCCTCACTACGGGCTGGTTATTTCCCGATGGATTGGAAGGTGGCTACAGTTCGGTCTCTACCGAAGTCTAACTCTGCTACGACTTTATCCGATTTCCGACCTATAAGCATACTGAATACTACGTCCAAGGTTCTGGAATTCGTCGCTCTTCGGCAAATAACCGATTTTGTCAAGGAAAATAATCTGCTCGACGAATTACAATCTAGGTTCCGCAAAGGATACAGTACTCACACCGCAGTAATCAAAATAGTGGACGACTTCAGATTAGCAATGGATAAAGGATGCGTTACTCTTGCTATTGGAATCGACCAAATACGGGCCTTCGATCTCGTTAATAGCGACTGCTTAGTCAACAAGTTCAAATCGGTTTATTCAACAGACCTCTTTTCAAGACGAAGTTATATGAATATCTGCTGACTACTTTTTAGATCAACGCCGCAATCGCTATTGTTGTTATTATTATTATCGTCGTTTTTAAAAAATCTTTTTTATTTTACTCTAAAACCTTGTACAGTTTTGTTTTTATTTTTTACTGATGATTGTTATTGTTATTTTTTGTCTTTTTTTTAAATTTTTATTGTTATTGTTACTTATATTTATACTTGCGCGCTGTCTTTTTTTTGTTAAGGGACTATAACCCTGACGCTGATTTAATTTGTTAACGCTTTATGCAATTTTTGGCGCTGGCTAATAAGGAACTTGCGTCCTTAGTCAGAAATAAAGTATTATTCTATTCTATTCTATTCTATTCTATTCTCAGTCGATGATCGTTCCCTCTTATGCTTTGTCAATATCTCTCTGTCGCTGCGTTGCCGAATCCTCAAACCAAAACACAGCCGTGTCAATGTGTATACATTGTATGTATACACGAACTGTAGCCCAGGCAGGACTCGACGAGAATATCGCCTTTGGCGAAATCCTCGTCACACTATTTAATGCCATTATTACTAAGGATGTTATTTCACTATTATTATTTTTTTCCGCACTATTTCAAATTGATCTAATGTAGAAATATTAATTGTTTTCTCTCTTTCTTCCATAAACTTTCCCCCGGGGTTTCTGCTAAAAATACCTGCAACTACATTTTCACTGCCTTTACAATACGATGCGGAGAAAGAAAACTGCTACAATAACAGGCTCCACCCTATTAATTACGAATTATGATATATCGTTGAGCTTAGAAACATTAAACCTTTGTGGTATGGTATTATTTCAGACGTAGTCCCGATCAAGTAATATTTTAATTCATATATGGTGCAAGCAGTTCCTTCTCCGTCGTAGTATAATTGCATTCTGATTCCGTAAGAAAGCGACTCACGATTGATATTATGCAGTCGTTATTATCGTCGTCGAGTTGGCAAAGCACTCCCGCAATTCCGTCGCCACACGCGTCTGTTTGTATTTTGAAAACTTTATTGGTTAGGATGTGTTTTAAACAAACAACATCCATAAATTTATTTTTCCAGGTGACGAAGGCTTGCGAGTGCTTTTCCCTCGAATTCCACACTGCATTATCTTTGCGCGTTCAATTATACCTGTTTCTTTCATATTTTTGATTTTATTTTCTGCTTTTTCAGGTAGATGTAGGGAAATTAAGTAGGTTCTATTAATTATTGGATTAGTTAATTTTAATTTAATTTTATATTCATATCCCAACGCACCACGGGGTTTTTCAACAAAAAGCTTATAATTTTTCTCTAATAAATTCATTATGCATTTTTTCTCATGAGTAGTATGTGCTATTAGTGCCACGCGACTGACCATAAATTTACGAACATATTATTTACATTTTCTCTCTCATTCATCATCTATCATAGCTAGTGTGGATGAGCCCATGAGAGACGCGGCAGTGCGGCGTTCATGAAGTAATGGCATATTAGTTAAAGTGGTATGCTGAAATTGTGATGGTCAATCATGCGTGGTCACGACTGTGACCCTATGGTTTTTAGTATAAGTCGGTTGTTTTATGTTGCGACATAGATCGCATGAGTAGTTGAGTTTCTTCGCCGCACACTTAAAGTGGCAAGATTTTGCAATTAGGGTCGAAATTAAGTGGTCGTAGGCAAAGTTTATCACACATGACACAGTTAGCTTGGGTGACTGCGACAAGCTTTGCTGTCATCGAGACAGCTTTGGTATAAACAGCTGTCGCGAGTAAGGAGTCGATATAGACTGAGCTGAGTCCGAATCTCCAGTCTACACCTACAGAGGCTTCGGATCCCAGAATTAGTTTGCATATTAGTTTGCTATACGATGTCCGTTTTTACGAAACCTAGATTTTACGTGCGCAAGGTTTAGCAGTCAGAAAGTGATTAAAAAATTGAATCGACCACTACTTTGCAACAGCGGTAGACGCCTTCTTCCCAGGCGGAGCTCGCGAATACATTGCTTGAGCGATGTGAACAACCGTTCGAGATGAATTCGCGGGAACGAGAGCCAAACGAATTCGGATAGAATACGAATAACCGAGATGCGTATTTTCTTAGTAGTTTAATCCCAAGAATCTCGTTATACCCCTCTTGCAGATGTTGCGAAGCGGAAAAAAGGCAACTCGATATCGAGACTTTCGCTGAATTCTACTTTACGAGTAACGGACCCGGAAACGTGGTGGGTCAACGCGGCAACCACATGATTCACGTCAAGGGAACGCGCGCGCGCACACGTTGGGTCGCTCTCTTCACTGCAATTACACTGAATTCCAACGGTTGTCGACATCTGTTTGGCAGACCGGCGTTTTATAGCTTGGTTCGTCAGCGGGTCTCTTGTCTTCTTCTTATCGTTCTCTTCGCGAGTTTGTCACTTCGAGCTGGCCCATTGGAGATGGCTCTGAGACTTGCACATCCAGAATAATTTGACGGCTGGACTTGGCAAAAAAGAGTAGTTCGAGAGTCTGGTACAGTTCTCGACGATGCCTTTGTCGAAGGGTTGGATTTCCTAATGGGCATCGGGATGATGCTGCAGATGTTATCGCCACTGTATTTTTCAACCACCTTTGGTTTTCACTAATACCGAATTTTCATCCAGGGTTTGGATCTAGTTTCGTATTCTGTTCGCTAACGATATGGCCGTTTTGGATCAATACATTAAGCGCTAGCGTCAGAAGCGAGGTAGCCGTACGCTCGGCTTTCGCCTGGGTTCCATTTGGCGCGTCTGTTGACTTTAGGTTTCGGGTCAGTTGTCTCTTCTTCTTGATTCGTTTATCCTCTCGAGGCTATTCTTGGTCAGAACGCTTTAGTGTGTCTACCGTATTCCTTTTTGCAGGTCCTCTAGGTGTCATTGAATTTTGCAGGACTGACATTCGCACGCGTAGCTGACGTAGCTCATCGTGCAGTCACCGCACTTCCACGCTTTTTCACTTCTGATTTGCGCGTTTGATTACATTGGCATTCGTTGCGGCACTCAACTTTGGTTTACATTAACGCGTTGAATTGCAAGGTAATCGGCGGATTGTCCATCTGTTGGCTGTTGTCAGGAGTCTGGAATATTTTAATACGGCCGCCCAGTGCTGATATATTCGACAAGAGACTAGTATCGAAAATCCCGGACAGAGGGAAGTTTGAAGGATTTTCTCTCCTGTAGGCGGTATTTATTCTTTATATATCTCTCCCAGGAAGTATTTGGCACAATCGTCTGATGTCGTGAAGTATCTTGTATATGCTCATATAGACTTGTCAAATATGAGGAAGCTTGGCGGTTCTACTCATTATAAACTGTGCTTACTCCAACGGCAATTTTGTTGATCGATGGTAGAGTTAATGGCGCGGACGCCATTACTGTATGGTTTCTTAAAATCCATGTTTGGTCTGCATCCCCTAAGCAACTCGCGTTCTCGGATTTTTCGGACTGGGACAGGGTCGGCAAATCTCCTTTCGCCTAAGCTATGCTGCACTTTAGTTACCTTCAGATATTTTCCTGACCTCCAGTTGGCATTAGTGAGATCGATTGCGATGTCAGAGTCTCTTTCCGTACGCCGGAAGGTCTTCAGTTGCTGGAAAAGGCTGTGGGTCGAGGGATCTCCGGTAAGATTCATTTCTAACATCTCGTTTGCTTTCAAGATTGGCTCATCTTCAAAATTATTTCTCAGTTCAAGTCTCCTCGTGATCTGACCTATTGAACTTCCCTTACTTCTTGCGTGAAGTGGGTTGAGATGTAATTACCCAAAAGCCATTCAACGATACGCCTAGAATCTTCCGCGAGATCTCAGCACCAGATTTTTGCGCCACTTATCCATCCTCTCAGTTAGTTTTTCTGTAGTTGCTGATTTCACATTCCAAGCTAGACCGATTGTATGGAAATTTGGAAATTTGGTGACGAATTGTATGTGTATGTGTCTACATAACTAGCTGCTGAGATTTTCTTTCAAAATAGCCGTGTGTAAATGTGCAATTTATAATTTTAATATCTTAAGGGGGGGTGACACCTTTAAATCCCTCCCATCAAAATGATCTGTAAAAGAAAAATTTGAATTATTAATAAAATTTGTAACTAATATACTAAAAGTATAGGAGGGATTTAAAGGTGTCACCCCCCCCCCCCCTCTTAACTACCAAACACAATGACCTAAGTTCGAGAATGACGTATTTCGATGCAACTTACTAGAAAGGGGAAACGATTTAAATAATTCCCGCTCCAAAAAAAGAGAAATAAATTCCACCTTTTTAATTTCTAAGATTGAAAAAGGCGATACGAAATTTAAACAACAGTTAAAGAATGATAGTCGTTAATTTTTATATGTGTCAATAAACTCAATTATAATGTTTTTCTTTTCAAAAAGTGTAAGAAATCAAATAAAATATAAGAGACATCGGAAGTTGTAATTTACAATCAAAAACCATAATTAAATATAATTACTGTAATCAAATATATTTTAAGTTTCATCAAAAATATAACAGGTAGAGAGAAAAACCAGCAATAAACAATTTACTTGAGAATCTCGAGCATAGCGTGAGCCTGATTTACGTCGCTTGGTACTGTTCTGAAGAAGTGCGGGAAGCGCTCTTTACTGCTCAGTGACGGCGTTGTGGCCATATATGAAATTTGCGGCACCATAAACAGCCGAAGCATCGATGCCACCTGAAAGAAAATCCATATAAGCGATATAGTTTATTTATATTTCAATCTTATATTTGATGAAACAAAAGAGATCATTTAATAAATATATTCAAAAGAAAAGAAATATAAATGTTACCAATGGCTTATAACAAAATACATGGTAGCAGAGTTAATAACACAGGCACACAAAAAATAAAAAGTGGTCTGTTCCAGAAGACACATCATCATATCCTTATAAATTTAGAT
>JAYJLV010073094.1:0-15386 GCA_036873485.1 Torymus texanus
ATATATATATATATATATATATATATGGGCCTGACTGCGATGCAACGCCACCACTGCCGCCGCCCCATGCAAATGAGCTTAGCGAGTAGAAGCTCGACTGCGCCCAAATTATAATGCGATTACGGCCTCGCGGCGCAGAGACTCGGTTCGAACTTTCCGCGCGGATTTGCGAAAATAATGCTATACGCGAGCTCGCGACCCAGAGTTGCGCGAGAATTTCGTTAAACGCACGCTCCTGTGATTATACCGAGCTCAGGGGAGATGTACGCTGATGCGTGAGTGTTTGCGTGTTTAAGAATTGATTTCCGCTTGAAATTCAAAGAAACTTTAGAATGAAAATTGTCATTCTTTAAACTTTGTAAAAAATATGTTAGGTGCATTTATGTATTCAAAAGATATATCTTTGTTTATAATAAAAATTTTTTAATTCAAAAATAAGAATGTAAAAATTCTTTTGAAATAATTTTTAATTCTTTGGTAGCTTTTGAATAATGTGTAAAGTTCTAGGAAGTCAGTAGAATGTACATAATTCATCATGAATTTATTCAATCGATTTAAAAGATATTTAATTAAACTTTGCCTGTACTAAACTTGTATATACTGTGTATAATACTCTAAAATAATGCTATTTTGACGACAATGGAAAAAGCCTTTTGGCTGAATAGATTATTACATTATGCATTACCATGAATATTTAATTAATTATTATTAAATAAATTTGAATGCCATCTGTCTCTACTTAGGTTTTGTTACGTTTTTTTAATGGATTTGTTTCTCCCAGTTTGAATTATAACTAGAATAAGCTAATGAATTGTTTGAATAATACCTAGAATATCATGTCAAAATTATGTGAAGAATATTCATTCAAATTTAATTAACAAATTCAAGGTCTACGTTTATTTATCATAAATATTAATTATCTTCATTTATTAAAACTTGCAATTAGCATTAATAATACGTAACTTAACAACACAGCAGAAACATTTTGAAGTTTTTGTTGACAATGAAAATGTCATTGTCTTTATAAGATTCCGTTTATGATTCATTATGCGTGTAAAGGAATATAGCTGAAAATGGGTAAACATTAAACCGCAAAACTTCATGAATAAACCGCATAAAAGAATGAACTGCAAAAAGATGCTAACGCTCACGGTTCATTAGTTCTCAAAGGGTAATTCTTATTTATGCAATTTTCCCTTCGGCCTGTAATACTAACTTTTTCCAACACTTTGCCAAAGACTAAAAGGATTTAATTAGCGATTCTCTTTGATCGAGGAGTCAATGCTCTCCCTCTCTCCCTCTTCTTTCTCTTACTCTCTCTCCCTCGTTTGACATACCCTTCCACATTAAGTGCTTTTATACGAACGAAACCGGGAGACGTGAACTCTATGTGCTTGCCGAACCGAAGAGGAGGCGCAGAGCGCACAGTACAAAAGAGGTGAAGAAGAGAAAACAAAAGCGTGCACGCCCCTTCTTTATGGCTACATCGAAACCGTTCATAGGGCCTGCATGCTCAGCTTGCGCGAGCGCGCGCACAGCAGCTGTCAGTTATAAATTGGCTCGTTTTAGTCTCGTTAATACCGCCGGCCATAATCACGTATATCAAGTTTTCACCACGGGGGGAAGAAGAACAGGGCTTTCTGTTGCTCCGTATACCGGACGAATGTAAATTTCTCGTGCTTATGCATTTATTCATTCTCTTCTCAGCGGCCGCGGGCGAAGGAGTGTTTTCAAATACGTGCGCGCCTATAGCATCCGCTCTTTTGCGCTTCTTTATGGGTCGGCGGTTCCACCTCCGGGTGGTTTTTCCGTTCCTTACTCATTATTAAAAATTTCACTCCGTTAGGCAGCTGCGCAAATTTTCTCTGCCTTTATTTTTCAGTCTCAACAAAGAGAGCAAACGTTATTTTCGCCGAAAATGTGAAATTTAATGCGTGTGCAAAAAGAATTAAAAGAAAATTTTAGAATAGGATTAAAAGTTCTTTTTTATACGAACAATTGGTTTTTATGACTCACTGACCTTATTTATTTACAACAAAAGTTAATAGCATCATGCTTAGGGGTTAAAATAGAGTTAAAATCCACTGCCAATACATTACCACTTGCTTCGTTAATACTTAACTTCGTCCACAAGTTATTTATTCACTTCATAAAATTTTATGTTCGGACCTACGGACGCGCGCGTGCACATTCACACACATACATACATGTGCACATGCACATGGTCATACACAAATATTCATACACACATACGTTGAAATTCAAAACGTGAAGGATTTAATTTTACTTCTAGGAATGTTACGTAACTATTAATTTATTATTCAAAATGTACGAGACTTTGAAAAGTACAGTCTACCATCAATACCGCTCATTAAAACATAAACGATAATATGATAGCATAAAATGTTTCATAAAATTTACTACTCTTATAAATCAATTAACTCAAGAACCATAAAATTTTTATTCGTCAATTTCAATCGCTAATCTTTAACGATAATATACACTCTAGAGTCAAGAAGTAATGTTTTCATTTTAAAAAAGCCCTAACGAGCCTTGATTTGCTTTAGATATCGTAAAACTTTATGATGCAAACGTAAAGCCGTGAAGCAACGTAGAAAGAGGGTGCGGAAAGAGAGAGTAATGGAGAGAGAAAGAGAGGGAAAGGGGCAAAAGGAGATAGTCGGACAGTAAATCGACATCATTCTATTATCGGCCTCACCCGACCTCCTAACTCCCTAGATTCTTCATTCGGAAAAAGTTGCTCGCTGCTCGTCGTGAACGAGTAACGAGGAAATGAATAAAACATAAAACTTTTTTTTTATCAGCTCACGCACTGTCGACATTCTCTAGCATTTATGATGCTAGTTCGATTTGCCGTGGGATTAAATAGGAGCTGAGTTAGAAATTTCTTATATTAATATTAAATACACTTAAAAGATACTGAATTTTTGGGGTAATGAACTCTGCTGGGGGTGGAGATAATATTGGAAAATTTTCGCATCTTACATCTAATTATATTATCTAACAATATGTAGACATTTTATTGAATACATATGATACAAATATGTTGTTAAAACTAATGAATTCTATACTCATTCTACTTATTTAAAGAGGTATACAGGCTTATGTACAGCAATGAAAATAATCCCTAGAACAAAAATCCGCCTAATAAGCATGAAACACTCGCATCCTACATAATACCTCATTAATTCTACTCGGTTTACGAATAAGTTTAATTTATTGCCTAATATATATTGTAAATCCCTGCCTCGTATAAAATTCAGATATATTCTAGGACGGGAGCACACATGTGCTTTCGGTATAAATATGTATATTAACGGCGGTTAATGTAACGTATAAGCGTCGCATTTACGCCTGTGACATTATCATTCGTTATGCACTTAGTCACTGTCGGGAATCGAATTATTCAATATGATTCATGTGTTATTCAACGAGTGCGCAGAGCGCCGCACACGGTCCACGACAGTCTAACCTTACCGTTTGGACCTCCCAAACTGATCCGCGAAAGCTTCGTTTCCAGCTTTTGTACAATTATCCGTGAAAAATACACTCTCGCACAATCCGCCTCATCAGTTCTAATTGTTCGGCAAATGGCACTGCCGCAGCCTGGCGCCGTGACTTGCGTTGCACGAACGCCTGTTTACATACGTATTTAGGTACGGCTGTTCATTAGGATCAACAGATGCCCGCGTTAATTTTACTGGCAGATATCGAATTTATAATAATGAGACCGTATTTTGATTATGTTTGTTATGCATTCAAAATATATTATTTTTTAGCATTATTTTGGAGAATTGAAAGCTTAATTGCACTAATCTTTTTGTGTCTGATGTATCTTCTTTCGTAAGTAACGTAAAAATGTTATTGAAAAATGATATTAGCAAAGTAATGAGAGATGAAAGTTATCATCGCTAGCGAATCGCAAAATATTTTGCAACAGTTTATTGAAACATGAAAAAAGCCATAATGATAACCCTACCAGAAATTACTTGTTTATGCTACTAGTTCTTTTAATGTAACATTTATTGATTATTAATTAAATTGAAAACAGCGCGTCAAGTATATTGTTGTAACATACGACCTTTAACTTTACGAGGAAATGTAATTCGAATCCAATATTTCACAAATTAAACAGTCTGAAATATCATTCGAATAATTTATGATTACTTATATGTTCCATATATTGCCATTAGCAACCCACTTTGTAACCGTGGTGAGTTTTCAAAGTATAAATTAGTACAATTATTCAACGCCATTTGCAATTACGCAATGGGTCATACAGCAAAATTGCGCAAACTTATACGCATAAATACCTAATCCAACCTCGTTTTCCCGAAAATTACTCTGCACACTTCGCTACGCGTCAAAGGGAATAAAAACACCGAGCCGGTACGGGCAACATATCCCTGCCAGACAAGACACAGTTTCCGTTGGCCAGTCCTACCTTGGAATGCCCGACTGAACACGGCGCAAACAGTGCAGTAATTAGGCCAATTATGAGGCACCAGTTCTGCCGAAACCATCACTACAGCCCGCTGTTTTGTGCATCCCCGGGTGAAACACAATTGTCAATGCGCTTTAGTCTGGCCAACTGTGGGAGAGCACTTTTCTTCAATGCGGCATTTGAAAATACGGTATCTCGAGAAAAAACGTAAGTCTCTGTTTAACATAAGCATCTGTCTAGTAATGCTCGTGTCGGGGCAATGGCCGATTTTGCTGATGGAGGCGCAGGCTGCAACATCACTGCGAAACTAGATCCTGAAAGTACCGGAGGCCTGATGGCGCAGACCGACTTTAACGATATTAGTGACATAGACAACATCAAGCAATTCAAAATTTGGATAAGGCTGCTTCCAAAAATGAAGATTGATTTGACCTAGACATAAACGACTCTGAAGCTTAGCTTTTTTCAAATAAGTATTGCTATATATTATATGATAAACGTAAATACCGTATATAAGTTTATATTGACAAGCACAACGTATTAAAATTTGTGTCCTTTAGTAGATTTTTTTTGTTTGATGAATTTTTCACATATTGTGTGGTAAGAAACAATATATAACATAATAGACTTTGTACTAATTTAAGGTATATTAAATTTCATTTTCCTCTCGATAGATCCTAATAAAATTCAAGAAAGACGCCTTGAGTTCAAAGATCAAAGTCTTTACAAATTAAAAATAAAGCTTAGATAAAAAAAATACAAATAATTTGTTTAAACTTTTTTTTAATTTATGATATCCATTTTATAAGTACCGAAATTTTGTAAAAAATATTTTTTTTTTTTTACTTGTCATATATGTCTATATTGTTTATCATTATGCAGTATATGAACCATTCATTAAAAAGAAATAGTCTAAAGATCATTCGCTGTAAAAAGCTAGAGTCTCGGGTGACACTTCATACCAAAACACGTTCACTTTTCGAGTTCTCTTCTATTTCGTATTAATTGTTAGCGAGTTTTTACATGTATATAAGTAGTCTGATGGAAAAACGTAATTAATACGTTTGTTCACACTGTTGATTAAAGAATATAATGTTCATTTTACTTACAACAAAATACATAAAACGGCACTAAGTTAATTAGAATTTGTATTTATATTCTAATACATCGAATCAGCTTGGAATGATGTTATTATTTTTTTTGGAACAGGAATTAGTTTAGTTTAAAAAAACAATTCTAAAGGAAACTCTTTTTCAAAAAGATAATTCTTCTTTTAAACTCTTGAAAGGCAGTAAAAACTACATCTTCACCCGTTAAGATCGAGAACCTAATTTCAAAATCTACAGTTTCATGATTTTAACAATTCTTTCAAAATATCTGTTTGTAAATGTGGTTCATATATTATTTTGGTGTTATTGAAGCGTAAGAATCACTCAGATTTGTACAGCATTTGAATTTAAATTATTTTATGGCTTTTAATTTTCATGTGACGTGTACATTACGTACGAACATAACGGATTCAATATAACGTTACTCTCACTAGAAACTAAAGCTATTTTCACTATATTGCCTGATAGAGATGTTAATCCACGATTAGTGAACCGTTTATCAATTTCTAAATTGAGAACATGCTACAATAATTATGTTACTGGAGGTAAAACTATTGTATTATAGGTGCATTAAAATAGAATCATAGTTTTAAGTAATAATTTAATTGAAGTTCGATGTTAATATTAAGTAAAAATGCTTCTATTTGATTAAAATACTGAACAATATAATTGGTTTATTTTCTACTAGAATTGTGATACCATTTTAGTATTTTCTCAAATCTTTTAATTTAACTGATATAAATCATTTAATTTAGCTAATGCAAAAAGGTTAGAGAACTATACAATTTTTCCTATGTACACCTTGTTTTCTTTCCTTTTTAATAGTGAGAACATTATCCCGATCTAAAATTTTGGTTTTGTGAAATAACAATTATTATTGTAATTAGTCGAAAATATTATGCTTGTTTATAAAGAACACGCCAAGTATCGTTTCCTTTTTAGACATTAATTTTCATACATAAAGTCAAAACTTACTGTTGGATTTGTTAAAGTTCGATACTGGCTAGCTCTTCACTAGATTGTAGTGAAGTTAATCGACTCTTAGTTTTATTAATTAAAAACTGTCCAAATATTAAAGCTGTTAAATTAGATTTTTCAATTAACTTAAACAAGGAATTTTAATTAAAAAATTATTTTTTAAAAATAGAACCAGATACTATAGGTGGGAAATTATATTTGCATATTGGTACGTATATCAAGCAAGGAATGTCAAATATTGCGTTTTTAAATTAATTTTCTTTTCACGTATAAACTTACAAAAAGATTTAATATTTTTGTAACCAATTTAAAATAATTTTGATTATTTCTACATGTATATAGGCAAAATTTGTTAAGCTTATCTTGTTCTTTGATTTATTAATTAAATGAAGAACTGATAAGTAAACATATTTTATTTCAATTACATTTTCACTGAATTTTACAAACTTCTAAATCAATCAATGCAATGCTTCAAGCGATATTCCAGTGTTCGTTCTTGGAAAGCCCATAATAACGAAGTTTTCGATAAGCATTGGCTGAAAATTTCTCTTACAGCAGCTCTCAACTATCAAACCACGCTGTGAGGCGTGTTTTAAAAGGAATGCAGAAAAATCGAAGTAATCTTCTGCCATAGCATCGCAAATAGCCCCGTGGTTGCTCGTAACTCGCTTACGATTATCGCGTAATATTTTTATCGATGAACGTGGCGCGAGCGCAAGCACACACACAGGCCAAGAATATATATATATATATATATGTGTGTGTGTGTGTGTGTGTGTATATGTATATGTGCACATAGCCAACGCTCGCGCGAGGGCAGCTCGATCGTTACGATAATTTGATTTGACTAGCAGATGTTGCCATGCTAGCACGCGCGCGCACCGAGCCGCACGGGCGCGGGCGAGCTAATAATCTCTTTCCTCTCCCTTAACCTCTGCACAGCGGCGGCGGCGGCTGCTTGTTAGCGGTGGCGGTGATAGTGGTTGTATCGGAGCCACGGGTAACAAACGCCGGTGGCTCGCATAACGCTATGGGGACTTTATTACTTTAGGGGGATGTTGCAAGCGGAACGGAATTTTTGTCTCATCGAGTCGCGCGTAGAGCTGCCTTACAAATGAAGTTCATCTAATTTTGTAGCAGCAGTATAGTGTTGCTGGTAGTGATCGTCACTAATGAACGGCGGTTTATCATGTTTATAAGCGGTGTTTGCGCGAAAACATTATATGTGCCTTTTGTGGTATGATAATGAAGGACAATTTAGGCTATGTTAGCAATGAAAATTAGAAAAATATATAATTTATTCAAATAAACAATTAAGTATAACAAAAATATAAGGAAATGTAATTGTGATTTTCAGTTCTCTGCAAGTTGAGTTACTTAACAACCATATAAATAATTGTTTTGTTTTTCTTAAGCGTTGTTCTCTTTTGATTGCGCAATTTTCTCTCCCAGTCTTATCGAGCTTTTAATACCCGGCTTCTAGACGCCCTAACTATAATAAAAGCAGTTTTGTAAATTATTTGAGATTAAATTTATTTTTATAAACTAGGGGGCCGCGCCCACTTGCGCGCCAACTCCCCGCTGTCTATGTAAAAACTTGGTTTTATAAATTATAGGCACGACCGTACTTCTCAGGAGATCATTTGCATTTCGAATCTTTTCGAAAAATGTAACAGTTTATTAGTTTCACGATAAATTGAGAAAAATCCGCTGCCAATACATTGACTCGTAGTTTGCTCAGACTAATGTATTAATTTGTTGTTTTTTTTCTTAATTATATTATCTTTGAAATGTTATATCGACTTTTTCAATATTATTTATAGCTATTGTATCTAATATCTCTGTGTCAAATTGAATTCTGTTAAATAATAAGCGAAAATTGACTGTATAGGGTGTATTGAGACATTAAGAAAATCGTTTTTATAGATCTAACTCGCCAGTAAGTCATTTTATATCAAAATATTAAATAGGAAAAAGTTTTGTTTAAATATTATCTACAACTATTGTATATAACATTTTGGCGTGTAATCAAATCTCGTCAAGTTATAGCCGAAAATCGTCCATTATAGGTTTAAAATCGTTCTTATGGTTCTAACCCGTAAGGAATTGATTCTATATAAAAATGTTAAACGTGATAAAGTTTTTTAAATATTATCTACAACTTTTGTATTTAACATATTTGTATAAAATCAAATCCTGCTAAGCTATAAACGAAAATTGAGCATTTTAGGTACATTTAGGCATTAAAAATCATTTTTTGGATTTCACTCGTCAGGAATCAATCGTAGAAAAAAATGTTTAACAGGAATAAGTTTTGTTTTAATATTATCTATAACTTTTATCTTTAACATTTTTGTGTAAAATCAAATCCTGTAAAGTAATAGCAAAAAAGGACTATTTTTTATGATTTTAGCGGTTTTTTCGCTATTCTATTGCGAAATATTGTTCATAAAAAAAATGTTTGACGTAAAGAAAAAGTGTTTCAATTAGTTTTAGCAGATGCATTTATTGTTTTTGACTTAAAGTTAATTTTGTTCACCGGATGTCTAAAAATCGATTTTTTCGAATTTTTATTTGTTCTGCCGTTTTGTTATTTGTCGATAGATTCGGCTCGATAGAGAACTGTCAGTTACTTATAATTAGACGAGTATTTGCGCCAAAGCTCGTTTGGACCTATGAAAAATTCGTTGAGATAATCTGCTGGAAACTTGATTACATACATACGTACAGACATATACATACATCTCGGAAATCGCTTAAAACGGGCTTATTTTGGGTGTAGAATAGTTTTTATGTTGTAAATTTTCATAATTTAAAGTGTTACAATTTTCGCCCTGACGAACCTATCAGGCTCTTCCGAGAAGCGGTCGTGCCTAAAACGGCTTGTTTTTTTATTAATTGCACTTCATCATCTTTAATTATGAAACTTGTAAATAGTATGGTTGAGACATTCGAAGTATGTAACCGAATCACTTACTTTGTATTGGATTTTCAGATCACCATGATGTACAAAATTTAGCCTATAGGCAACAAATTAGATAGACATTGAAAAATAGAATTAGCAATATTTTGGCAAAATATTTGAGAAGATAATATTAACATAATTAAAATATAGCACTTCGAATTCTAAAGTTTATAAATATTTAAAACTGAATAATTAAAATAGTATAAGAAAAATTTCATTTTCATATTTCGTCGGGTGGAAGGAAGAAGGTTCTATATGGGCTGAGCGCTGAAAAACGTTCTATTTGGGTCGAGCGTTCAAGAATGTTATATTTGGGCTGTGCGTTCAAGAACGTTCTATTTGGGCCGAGATTTCAAGAAAGTTCTACTTGAAACGTAAATTTTGTTTATTGACATTTAGGTTGACAACTCTATATGCATAAACTTGAAATATTTTTAATTTATTATGAGTAATTATTTATAATGTGAGATTTCGACTCTTTTTACTTTGACTGTAATAAAATTTTATTGCTGTAATGAAATAAAATATATATTTAAGGATTACAAATATTTTATAAATACTTGTAAATCTACAATTATTCAATTTACCTTAATGCTTCTTTTATTGGCATTTTTAAACGATTTCTATTATAGTTAAATAAAGTTCAAATGTACTGTATAGTTCCTTATTTCAGTTCTTTAATTATTTAGCGTTTTATTTTAAAGGTTAAAAGTTTCTTTATTAATATATAAAATAATATTTGTACAGAATATTGGGAAAAAGATGAATCATAAAATTCATATATATATATATATATATATATATATAGTATATATGGGATGATTCATGTCAACTATACACTTTAAAATTTTAAAACCGTTCAAACCCTGAAAATTTTTTTCAAAATTGCCACAAAAACACAGAAAAAATTTTTAGCATAAAATATTGTAATGTTCAAAAGTTATACACAAATGAAAATTTGCAAATTTTCAATTTTTTAGCATTTGGGCAATTTTCATGATTTTTTAACTCAAAAACTTGAAACTTTTTATATAGCACATTGAATGGGAAAAAGTTGGCAAATTGCAAATAGAATTGCATATACAGGCAGAATGGGTAGGTACACGGAGAAAAAGAAATCAGTAAAAATTACGAAACTGTCAAGTAACTCGAAGACAGACCGGAGGATCCAAATTTTTTACAAAACTTTTTGACATTTTTTCCTAAACTTTTTGTAAAGTTTATAAAACTTTTAGTAAAAAATGCCAAAAAATTTGGTGAAAAGCTTAGGTTTAGCAGTCTGGCCCCGGGTTACTTGACAGTTTGGTAATTTTTACTGATTTCTTTTTCTCCGTGTAGGTCGGAACGCACAGAACAGGCAGAACACATATATGTAGAAAGAGCCCTGGGGCGTCGGGGCAAATTGAGCCGGAGCACTCGAGAGTGGGTAAAGCAGTATAGAGTAATGTATTTTATAAATTAGCGTAGGGTATTGGTTTATGTTTGTTAACTCCAATTTAAGAACAATTGTAATGTGGATGATGAATTAACGGTTTAGCAACGACTAAGAGGAAATTAGATAAGTATTACTAATTGTTTAAATTGTTTGTGTATTTCAATAATTCTGAAAGTAGTAAAGCAATAAAATACTTTTGAATTATTCGAATACCCAAAACTTTTTCGAGAAATATCAATTATTTTTTAACAGATACCTTGTGTGTGTGTTGTTTTGATTTCAGAACATTGTACATTCATCGTGAACATGTTAAAGAAGTGTGGCGTTTCCGCCCTTCGCTCCACAGCCACTAGGACGAGTCCAGACCCTTCATTCCCGCAAGCGACCGGAACACGCATCCTGATTATATATACTAGGTCCAAATCAGCTCAGACATCCACCGCGTCTAAGGCACGGGTTACCATCACTGCCTTACTGATGAGTGCAGATGGTAACCCGAGGACGAAACGCCAGCTCTACCTTTACCGACCCAACTCCTAACATCCCATCACATCTTAGTAATCTCCTTCGCCGCGCTGCGCGAAGGAGCTCTTACAGAAGTATAGATACTGAAGCTTATAAATTTAAATGCAGACAACCAGAACCAGATTTACAAAAAAAAAGACAGAAATAAGTTTACAAATGTGTAAAATCCTTTGCGAACAATATTTACTTTTTCTCAATGTAAATTTAACTGGAATGATTTATTCTCTGCCTCTGCATAATCCTTACCTGAAGTTTCATAAATCAAGAGAAAATAAGAGAAATTGAATGTCGAAAAACAGATTTAGTTATTGTAACCATCAATTTGAAAAAGGCTTATGAGACTATATCTTTTTACTGAGGGTACCGGTGGCTACTTTCATGTGTCAGACATTCATCGATTGCCAGTTTATAATTTATAAATAAATGTTGAGCCTTGATGCTCAAGGAAAATAATATTAATTTAGCTATTAATATCAGTTCAAAGCATTCCAAAGCATTCAAAATAACATTCAGAGCTACAATGAGGGAACGTGTAAGACGTATATTGTCCAATAACGATAGTGATTATCAAAAATTGCACGATGTACTTCTCAAGTGGCAGACAAAGACATGTATGAGCATTCAGGGTAATTTACTATAAGTGTAAAGAGTGCGAAACAAGGTTTAAAGACAAGAAACTGGGTGATTTGTCAGATAAACTGAAAAAAACTCTTGATATGGCCATTAATGGTCCAAACTGATCAAAAAATATTTTTATGGTATTAAATATCTTCAATCTATCAAACTTGTAAATATGCATTTGATTTTAATGTTACTCTGGAATTCTCTAGATTAATAAAAATATGTACTTATTTGATTACTTTTTATTTATTTAAGTCCAACTAGTTCCCTCAGTTGGCTAAAACTTATTAGTGATAAAGGAGATTCAAAACCATAAGTCAGATTAATGTAAATTGTCGAACCCAAATAAAGAAATGTCATATGGATAATTACCAAATATTTTTCTTTGACAAATAAAGTAGATAAGATATACCGGTTCTGGCTCAAAAAGGTATAGGGTTTCTGGCTCACCCGCAATTCCCCTAAGCCCAATAACCCAAGTTAGCCAGAACCGGTATAGGGTTTCTGGCTCACCCACAATTGTACGAGGTATCAATAACCCAAGTCCCAAGTCTTGAGCCAGAACCGGCATAGGGTTTCTGGATCACCGTCACTATCCGATAATAACGGCAGCCAGCGGGCGGTGGGCGGCATGCTGTTCGTCAGTATGCTGCAGCACGAGGCCAACGAGTGCTCTTATATCTACTAGTAAGTGCTTAGAATTTTTCATAACCCTGATGCTCAGGCATAGAGTGGGTTTTTGTGGAAAATTTTTCGGAACATTTTTTCCATTGTGACTTTTTCTTGTCGTTGGTTTGTTGTTGCTCAGCAGGAGCAACGGTCGAGCTGCTTTGACCCATTATTGCGTAATGAAAGCCCCTGACGAACTCAACAGGCTTATATTACCGAAACCTTAGGTAACTGCTTATGAGAACATCGGAGCCACCTAGTGGATAGCTAGGAACTATATAATTTGAAGGGAGATAGGAGCCCCACCTCGCTCCTATCCTGTAAAATTCTACCTGTCTATCAACCCCTCCATTACCCTTCAAGTTTTATTCGTCAACGTCTTCCCAATCCATAACAACTTCCCACTCCATGTTGGAATCGTTGAGGTAAAACTGTTTTATGCGCTTTACGTTGTACATGGCGCAAGTAGTTTTGCACGCTCCATTGTGGTTGGTACATATAGTCACGGATCTTGGATATTCGAAAGATGAATAGCCCATTTCATTGATATCGATAACATTAAAGTTCAAACGTTCTAACCACAACTTCTTTATTTCACCAATGACAAGAATTCTTTTAGCATCTTTGAATGCATTTTGAAGAATTTTTCCAATTTCAGTATAATCATATTCACCATCATTCGACGATAGTCCATGATAGCAAAGTTCTAACCACAAATTTTCACGTTTGTACTTCTCTGTTAGTCTTTGCCAATGAAATGGTGGTTTTAAGAGGACTACAATTGGCACATCATCATCGTTCAGAGACACGAAAGCCAATTCTTTCACAACGTAATCATTACCTGGTTTTTTAAAACCCTGCATATACACTGCGTAGTCCATGATGCACAATTTTCACTTCAAACTCCTAATGACGAATGCCATGGAGTCGAAGCATTGCTCGCTTTATATGCTCTGACCCCCCCCCCTCCCCCTCACCCTTTAGAGTTTCTTTATGTCACCACTCATAGGACTATATTGAATTATACGATCATGCAAGATCAAGCAGTAGCCAGAAGTTGCAGCAGGAAAATTTTCCTTAGCTTCGAATTCTAAACGAACGTCGACGGGGGCGTTTTTTAACGACACGTTTTGTTTCGAGCAGTCTATCACTATCAAGGGTATGTAAGAGAGATAGTGTGACTTTTTCATCATAGGTTCCGGATCTTCACCATAGTAAGAAAATTGGAAACTAGCATACATATCGTAAAGCATATTGATTACGAGTTACGTCGAGGTTAAAATTACGATACGGATAGTACTGAGAATTAAGAAAGAGTTTAACGTTTGTAAGATTACAGTGATCAAATTGGCTAGCGTTCGCACTCCGTCGATCTTTTCTATTAGTTCGAAAACCTAAAGTGACAAAAAGCGGTTTTTCAAGTTGATTAGATGTTTTAACAGTCCATACCTGTCTCGACGTAGTTGGAAGTAGTAGATACTCGTACAATTCCCAAGTACGAAAACTCATAGCAATGTGGCGATCTTTTCCCATAAAATCGAGTAAGCGAATTTTATTACTGTTAGATGCAATTACGTATGGCATCGACCACTCGATTCTAGTTAATTCTATCTTAAAGTCCTCGTAGCCCTCGACATTTTCTGCTCTTATAGCTGTTTGTTTAACACCATTTATACCGTTTCTTGATCGCATGAGAATGAGTTCATGCTTTGCATTTACTACAATTTTACGATAGTCCTCTGCAAAGCCGAAAATTAGACTCGATGGAATCGGTACATTGAAGTAACCAGCATCGTCAACTATGTTCTGTGTTTCCTCTACATCGATCCATCCAGCATTTTCAATGATCTAACTCTGAGTCGGATTAATCGACACACAACCTTTTATAACAGTCGTTAAACCAACGTTTTTGCACTTGTCTATCTCGATGGCGTTTAATTCATATCCAATTTCTTCAAAAAAGTGACAAATGGCATTGTTCACGAGTTCTGTATTTTGAACAGCGGTATTATTAGCTTTAACCAAACGTCCGCAGATATGTAATGCACTGCGGGAATGTAAAAGACATGAATCTTGATATTGAATGGATATGCGTATTTTATCGCTGTTGTTAAATATTGATGTGTACGGCTGATGAGCGTGAACCTCTTAATGTGCTACAGATTCATTAAAAGCAACGGGTGCTTGGATGCTTAATATTTCTTCCATTTCGTTGAAAGCAGCAAAAGAATATACAAGTTATTTTCCACCAAGTACTACTTTTAAGCCTAGATCTTTTAGGAATCGTATGTTCAGACTTGTTATCGCTTTCGATATTCGTCGACGACTGATGGGTGGTGGGCATATTTCTTTGCTTATATAGTTTTTATTGTAAATAATTCTCATTATGAATGTTTGAGATGTAATCTTATAGTTATAACTTCTCCTCAAAAATTTACTAAATCTCTGTCTTGATCGATTATGCGCACTTGTAAATGATCTATGCACTTTACAGTAATCGGAAGGTAAATCACGTACGAGGGAACTTCGATAATTTTATATCCTGGAGGAACTGCAGGAAAGAATTCGTGAATGGTATGTACTTTTTCACCGTTTATGTAGGCACCTGACGTGATATTA